>JABUQX010036643.1:20000-30633 GCA_015478945.1 Trachelipus rathkii
TCAAAGCTTGGAAATTGGTGTGTGGTAGGGTTAAGTGTTTGTGTACGTTGTATAAAATCGTAGGTGTTAGAAAGATGAGAGGTTGAAATTGTGCCTATTAGAGGTGTGAGTTGGGAGGATAGCCAGGAGGAGAGTTTGTATGTTAATAGTTTGTATTAGAAATGATAGTTCGTAAGGGGTGGTTTGGTTTATGTACTTTGGGAAGTCCGTAAAAATTTGCTAATTTAGTCATGTATGATCTATTTACACTATGGATATCAGGTGTTTGTGAGCAAATGAGTTTGAGATTTTTATTGAAATTATTTTGGGAATTTTTAAGGGGATTGTTATTAAGTTTAATCTTACGGCTCGAGCCCCTTAAAAAAGTATAAAAAAGATTATTATAATCCATCGTGGTCAACTAATACAATTTGATTACCTTTGTTGCTTTCCTAATCAACTGGATATATATATATATATATATACAATAATATATATATACTATATATATGATATATATATATATTATACTATATATATAATATACATATATCTATATAATAGTCATATATAAATATATATATATATATATTATATATATATATATATAATATTATCACATTCATTATTCAACTTTTTCCTCCAAGACTGGGGGTAAGGTGCTGCAATGCACCGGAAACAGGAAAAGTAGTAGAAGAATATGACAAAAGTCGAAAAGAAAGCCCAGCCTTACCGCCCCCTCTATACCTATTAGTGAGAACTCGTCGCTGTCAGAAAATACACCCTAGAGCTTTACGGGACGGCTACGGACCCTTACTTATGGCATATCGTCAGTGTAGGGTTCATCCCTTGGCCAATGTGGGACAACCATTACCCCTCACAAAACCCCGCCATTTCACTCCTTTATGCACCTTTCTTCTCCCCTATTGTTCAAACTCACAAAATTTCTCTCCTCTCAGACATTCCTTACTGAACTCGATGCCACTTTTTCTTCGATCTTCCAGCCTGTCGATTCCCAACACACTAACCACTATGCATCCGCGTAACAAACCGACTATCATTCATCCTTTCCACATGACCAAACCATCTCAACATTCTATCATTTATTCTCTCATTCATTTACCCCTTTCTTTACACCACACACTCTCGTATACGTCATTCCGGGTACCTCATACCATGTGTAGTAACTAACAATCACCGTCTTCTCACACCTAACACCGCCCATTAAAGATTTACATCTGAACACTAATTGAACTTTAGACTGTGTTCACCTAGCCTTATTCCATCGTCTCTGTTTAGCCACGGCTATTCACCATTTACGCACACGGTCCAACACATCCGCTCATTAAGACCCTAGCGCACGCAAGCACTATACCAGCCCTTTTACATGCCACCAACGATTTAATTTACCAGCCACCTTTCCCTGCCATTCAAACTCGCCGAAGACGCTCTATGATCATGTGTCCTCTGCATCATCCGTTCCCTTTTCATCCAACATATATCTAAATATTAAGCTCAGACAGAATTGTTCAGCTGCTCACTATCACATAGCTTTCACACCCAAGGACTGTCCTCACTCACAGCCATAACACATTATTATCTACGTTTACTTTCAAACCTCTCATTTGCACACCAGGCCAAATCTCGCACCAATTCTCTCCAATTCTCTCAGATGCACCACACAAAACCATAAATCATGCCTCATCTGCATATAAAACGTTGGGCACCCTCCACTCACCTTCCATTCACCCCATTCTTCTATCATTCTTTTACCATTATTTCCTGACACCCCCATGCTCTAATTCTAAATTCTACTCTCTGGGACAAACTGCAATCCATTTTACAAATTAGTAAACCAAGGAGACATAACACGTCCCTGCATCACTCCGCTTACTGGTCTCAAGCAGTCATCTGATGATGCGCACAATTCATGGAGAGACTAAAAGTCTCATGCTGTATACTACCCTACTTTACCTACTCTTGTGATATCCACCACACGCTCACTATCGGTTATACAAAACATTTGATTCCATCAGAAGCCTAGCCACCAACACCATATATCACTAACACCTGCCACAAGCTCCCTATGTAATCCGTTATACCCCTGAGATGCAAGATCCATTAAAACTAAATACAATTTATTCTCTTCTCCCTCATTTTCTCAATCAGTTGTTTCAATGTAAAGATTTGATCCACACATCCTCGTACCACTTCCTAAACGCCACCGTTGTTCTTCACCGAATTCAGCTCTTCACGTTCTGCCGATTAGCGCACTCTTCTCGACCAAATACCAGATAATCTCCCTACAACACTCGAAATTAAAATGCCGACTGAACCTACCCCTATAATTTCCTTACAGTTTCCACTTATTTCCTTTAGCCCTTATATAAGGGTACATTACTGCTCTCCTCCAACTCCTCGGAACTATACCCTCCATAGAACGCTTTATTCCATAACTTTCCAAATCAGACGCGCACTTCTCCAGCAGTACTTCTATTCTCGCTCCTTCGATGACCCCTTCGCGTTAATGGATGTCGAATATATTTACTCGCAAGCGGGAGGCTAGTGTCATTGCGATCGCTCCCTGACTGTGAGTAGTGCATGCCCCGATGAAAGAGCCTTCTTCGAGTGTCATATGCCGCACAGTGCTTATCTCTACCAACCTTATAACTAGTGATGCGCACCTCGCTGCCCATCCTCACTATCAACGACGTGTGTCCTCACAATTGTACGCGACCTCAACTCCTCGCTCCAATCGTAATAAGTTTGATATATTCGCGAGCCATAATACCTTCTATATGGTTGTTCAACCACTCTTAATATATATATATAATATAATATATATCATATAGCACCATATATCTAAAGACGTATATATATACATCAACCTTCATAGGTTAGCGTTATATATATATATAGTATATATATATATAATCGTAAATATATATATATAAATATAGCTATATATATATATGAATATATACGATATCTTTATATATATATACGGTATATAATTTTTTTTAAAGGAAACTTAACATTTCGTACTAACCCAATACTATCGAAGAATGAGTTGCCTGAACTCTACCCTCATAGTATCTTTATATATTATACCTCTGATATTAAGATCTTTTATCTCATTTTTTTTTTTACAATTTTTGAAATAATTTTAATCTTTCGCGGCGCACCCAGCTATACTTGGCGGCGCACGGTTTGGAAAAAGCTGGCCTAGAAGCACGATCCTCTGCGAGAGCTCTGGGAGAACTCTACTATGCCGTTGGTCTGAGAGAGCGAGTGTTATCGTGAGACCTCTAGATCTGATGTACGTGATGGTAAAGGAGGTAGTTCTATTGAAGGGCGAAAACCCTACTTGAGAGTGTTTATAACTCGAGGACTTGCGTCAGAAACCATTGTGCCGAGAAAAGTTTGCTGTGGAGTGCCTCTGGGCGTATTCCTAACGAGAGTTCTCGGGGCATAAGCGAAGAAGATGCTGCGTATCCCTCAACTGAACCTTTCGAAACCTAATTACACTAAGGGAGATAGGTAAATATACCATAGTAATAATATAAATATTAATATATAACAAAATTTATGAAAATCTACGTGAAATATTTTAAGATGTTAAATCATAAATTAAAACTAGAATAACGAAGGATCGTCAGGAGATACGAATAACACACACACACTAAATTAAATGCGAGTCATGTTAATGTTTTTCTTACGTTCTTTGGAGAAGTGTTTATGCGCTTTATATATGATGAGAACCGAAGCTGATAAAATTTACTCCATAATTACACACACATATAATACACAATCAACTATTCAAGTATTATGTTGGTGTAAGAGCTCAATAAATTTTTATTTATTTACTTTTTTTCTTTTTTTATTTAAGTTTTTTTAACAAATTTTATTTAGACAATTAAGATTTTTTAAGTTTTTTAAACAATTATTAGTTCAACTAAGATTTTTTAAGATAAAAATTCTCTCTTTGCTCTCGGTAATATAAAATGTTAACACGTGAAGCGATCGTCAAAAAACTAGGTCTCTCCAGTACAGATTCTATCACATGTCACACTATCTCATCTACCTGAACATAAGCATCTAAATACCTGTACAATCTTAATAGATAAACCAATCGACTAAGCTCAACCTATATCCGACGATGCTCAACGATATTAACACTACTGAAATTAAATATCTATACCACATCCGTATATAGTCAATGGTGACACTCACTCACATAACAGGATGACAACACAACTGGTAAGATATTAAGACAGTGCGACAAAGGCCACACGATCACGAGTGTGCATGCGCGAAGACATATAATCAATGCACAACAGAGCCTCGACTACGACTGACAACTTCTGTAGCACACGTCACTCAGAACTTATGATAATAAATACGAAGAAAACCATGACACTCCAAGCGGATAACATAACCAAATATCGGATACCTTGCCTTAATAAATCATAGTAACGAGAAGAATATAACGAGAGAACTGCCGTCCACACACTATCCACGATCAGACACATGCCAAATTACACCAACATGACCTCTCATCGGCTAACTAATCGTACCACATGCTACGACGAACGATCTTACACTCACAGCAATTCGAGACTAGAAGTATATCGGTATAATGACATACTCAGACAGAATAAAACGATCAAGTACGTCGCAACATGAACCTATCCTCGGACACACACACTCCTCCTTAAACGCAAACAAGACCTTCTCATCGAGTCTCAACTACTTCACGCCCTGCCTATAAGTGACAACAAATCTCACGAAAGTAATCATCTAGCAACCCAATGGTCTATAATAAAGCCTGCGATCGACACTACCTGCATTTTCATCTTGCGGACACGCGCTCTCGTCGTGTGAGTGTGCAATAGACTCCGGTCACATAACTCATGGGCTCATTAAATATCGTGACTAATTTCATTCCAATTACATCACGGATTAATCCTCCCAGGTGTGTTCTCACATAAGCTCGTATCACTACACACCATAGATTATACTCTACGAGTTGATGTTAAGCTTGAGTACTATTACACTCACATACGTCATGATACTTGACTCAGTGACTCCAGATCACTTGCCAGTGGCACCCCATAGTGCTCGTACCGGATTCCTCCTCACTTGCCTACTGACCCTGCATCGATGAGCATCCGTCCTCAAGTAGTATTACTCTATACAGTCAATGTGGTAGACGCCTATCTATAAGTATATAATACAGTGGCGCTTCGTTGTATAACTTTGTCGCGTAAGCGCAGAGCGGTATCTCGGATCGCCTGGCTAATGGATCTAAGCCCACTCTCACCTATATTTACGCTGGTCCCTAATAGTGATCTTCCGATCTTACATCTATTCCACTAAGTCATCGGTGTAACTCCTACTCTATTAGACCCTCACTCACGAGTGAGCTCGCATTCATATATACAGACTTACTCTCACCTTACAAAGCGTATTATTATATATAATTATATATTACATAAGATATATTATATATATATATATATATACTATGATATATATATATAATATGCGTGAATATATAAATCATATTACCTCTAAATATATTTTAGATATTTATTTGTAAGTGTTGTGCATAACACATAATACAAAAGATGTATTAAATGGTGTACATATCGAATGCTCAAACGTGCGAGCGGCTCAAGCTCATGCTGTACATACACTTAATCTCTACACACACACTCCTTTCAGACTACTCTCTGTGCGCCTACTGTTTCACTTCGCATCACGATTTTCGCGCCTTCATGTGAGTGAACGACACACAGTCTCTGACTTGAACTGTACTGCGCTTTCCTCTTAACGATGATCTCTTCCACTAGTATTCTTGATATGAGTGACATTATTATCGGAGGCAGCGTCATGTCGAGAATAGAGAAGCGATCCAGTGACCTTCAGAGCGAGTAAGCAGCACTCGCTTACTTACATCTCGCACAATATGTTGTTTTTTTCATCACACTAACCTCACACTTCCGAACATCACTAGAAAACATAGGTATCTCTTATTGGGTCTCTATCCCTTCATCTATACACACTCACGCTAGGCGCGGACACTTGTGCTGTGAGCTATGGGATCCTTCCTCCGGCTCAACGCGTATGAGCCAATGTTCGAGACCATATAAGTCTGTTTATATAGCTGCAATGTATAGTGATCCTCACACCTACATAATCTCGCTTTCGTTGCGCCCTGCTCCTCTCGTGCCTCTCCTCTGCCCTGTCGTCTCCTCTTCTCTCCTAAGTAATCTGTACTCCCTCTCTCTTCTACCCCTCTCCCTAACTTGGCTGCGCTGGCTCAGTCTCTCTCCTCTCTCCTCTCGTCTCTCCGCGATCCAGACTGGCTTGGTGTATATTATCTACTTTAAGTGGTCATAGAGACTAAACAGAGATCTTCACACTACTTATAAGTGCACGCCTCCTCAAACCGTGCTGCGTGGCGCTTTGGCTATAACCACCGCTGCCCACGTTATCCTATATTATATATATACTATACTATATACTTATAATATTACATATACCTATATAACTATATACTAATAATATCATATATATATATATATTATATATATATATCATATAGATTATATATATTATATATATAGATTATATAATATATATATAGGTATTAGCCATATATATATATATATTTATATATATATAATATTTTCAATTTTATATAATATAATACGTCAAATTAATATTAACTGAATATATTTATCTATATCTTTACTCTACTCTCTCTCTATATATATGATATTATATATATATATCACCGGTAATTATTTCATCGGTCTACATTTTCACTATGTTATTTCTCGCACAAAGAAAATAAACACGATCTCTCCCCCCGTAAGATGCGAATAAACTGACTTTAGTGTCTCTATATGCAAGTAAAAGAAGGACATTACATGGACAAATCTAGCAACCTTCTAAAATTTGAACCTTAATTTTATATGAGAAAAAATTCTAAAGTTGCTATGAAATAAAAAAGCCAAACTGGCAACGATTATAAAAAGACTGAGTAAATTTTAATTCTTATTTCGTTAAGTTGCTAATTGCTTATTTTAAGAACTTTATAAAGTTGCTTATTTAAGGGCGGCAAAAAAGGAGCCCACATTTTATTTAATTGGATATATTGAAATAAATATCGTACGCACAATTTGCAGTTGGAAAAAGGATTCCTTTGTTATTTTCTTAATTGATTACTGATTTTTTATGTACTAAATTGTTAAAAAAAATTCAGATCACTTTTTTTTGGCAAAAATTTCATATTTCTATCAACATTGTGCGCGCCTGGGAATTTTTAATTGTGGAGGTTGCAGCCCTACAGCCCATATGACGAGCCGCCATGTATATATATAGTATATATATATATATATATATATATATATGATATATATATATATATTATATATATATATATATATATATATAGTATATATAATATATATATATTAAATATATAAATTTTATATATATATTATATAATATATAAGCTGACCGTACGCGGTTTAGCTATGCTTATGATATAACAAGGGGGAGGTCAGCGGGTTCAACTCCCCCCTGTAGATATATATCTAATCTCCAATATAATCGTAATAAGAAAGTGGGTGCACAACGTAATGATTCTGCAACATTAACATCACCCTATAATAAACTCATAATATAAATAAGTAGTTAATCAAATCAATAACTGAGAATATGTTAGAGAACTATAGCCAATACCTACTGACTTGCGGAGCGCGAGTGAAAGTCCCATCTTTCTCTATATATAAAATAATGCAAACTCTACACACACACATAGCCGTGCAGAGTCACTAGAGACTATCTCTTCTTATGAGTACCATAGAGAGTCAAGCACTTGATTCGACACCACACATCCTCACTATATATGAACGCAGATGGGCAAGAGCTCTTCCGTGGGTTTCCCGCCGATAAGATCAATGTATAGTAATCACACACGATCACGCGTGACTTTCTCGATATCTTTGTCGCAGTATCATCAAGTAAAGATCATTACATAACTCATATAGGACTTTGCTTGAGTCCCTTTGGTGTCAATCATAGCCCACAAAGTGAAGAAATAAGATTTTCAGACGTTCGTATCTATAAGTCTAGTAATCTGAATAGCACTAAATTAGTTAATTCTTACATCGTCAGAGCTAATGACACACTACACAACATGAGCTTAAATGTACACCCGAAAATGTCGATGATTGTTAACAAAAGTAAGGAAGTTTTATAAGTATGCTGTATACTAGCTATAAAGGTCCAGTATTATAGTATTGCGCACAAGTTTGGGCCCCATATTTAAGAAAAGAAAAAGATATGCTGGAGAGAGGTGCAGCGTAGGCAGACCAAGGATGATTTCTGGCTTGAGGTAAGAGCTAGTGAGAGAGGCTGAATGACGTTTAGGAATTGTTTTCTTTAGAAAGCGATTTCATAGGGACATGATACAGAGTTCAAAAAATATTTACGTATGTTGATAATACTGAACCAAATAAATTATTTATAGTAGACCACGGACGAGAGACCAGGGGACACAATAAGAAAGTAAAAGAAGACATGGTAATCTTCATGAAGAAACATTTTATTCTAGTTATGGCGGTGGTATTTGGGAATGATTGTCACAGAGATTGTTGAGTATGACTCATTGGCAACATTTAGGAAAGGAATGGATAGGTATATGAATGGTTTGGGCATCATGTACTGCATTTTGACTAAGCCTAATTGGCGAGATTTTAGTTAGTTATTAAGGTGAAACAGCATATTGTAACTACCGATTGATGACAATAAACTTATTAAAGATTGTAGTGTGGTTAGCATGTACCTTTGATATAGTTTTTCTTTTGGTAGTTTGGTAGTAGTTGGCTATGCCTTAGGGTGCGGTGTAGGTTGTGCATGAACATGTGTTTGAAAAATATTTGGTTGACTTCAACAGTCTCCGATAGGCTCATGTGGCTTACTTACTGTTCTCATTATTTCTAATCTACTAGCTGATGGTAATGCTACGAAAGCTGAAATAAATAGTGAATTTCTGATTGGACAACGATATGAAAGTGCAGAAGCAATGAAGAAATGCTTAGCTTTAATGGATTAAGATATTAAAACTTTTTTAAAGAAAACTAAGATCTTTTGAGGTCTGTAATCAAAAGCATCGCACAATCTCTCTGTCACTACAGTTATCCATACTAACGCGTCTATTATCACCTGTACATCTAGCCCGCTATTCAAACTCTCAGATATATATCAGTACAACCACATTGGAATATATCACGAGTAATATATACATGTTCTAATCGACTGACAGAGATTTTCAGAAAACATTTAATGAAACATTAAAACATATTTTCTACAATCCCGACGCGATAATCTCACGCTTAGACTTCGATCGAGAGTGACCAAATATCTATCGCGAAAGCACTCCTGTATCATCCTACATATTAATCTCCTGAGACTGCAACCAAATGTAAAATGAGAATAAATAGGGCAATTACAATATCTTTTCTTGATGATTTTTCAAAACAGAAAACAAGTTCGTGAGCCATTGATACATACTTAAACTATCTTTGTAAAGTCACTCATTCCCATCGATATCTTTTAAAAGTTTTACGAGTTTGTAAATAAATTTGATATGTAGAGTCACATTTGGATTGTCAACTATTTTAGCTAATATATTCCTCCCTCAAAACGTGCACTCCAGAATAATATCCTAACCTACTCTGAAACGAAAAGCTCAAAACAGCAGCTTTTTCTGATTCTACAGTATGAGAAGAAAGCTAATAGGTTGGCATTTAATAAGTGTTCATCAAGCTACACATATAAAACAGAGGAAGTTCAAGCAATTTGTTGTTAAGAAATCAAGATGAAGAATTATTTATAAATATAAAATATTTTTTTTTCTGTATTTTGAAATTACTATCAATGTTAGATTATTTTACCCTTTATTAAAGTAATATATATATATATATCATATATATATATATAATATAAATATATATATATATATATTATAATATATATATTATATTATATATATATATATAATAAATATATATATAATATATATAATATATAATATATAATATAATATATATATAATATATATGAATCCAATCTCAAAGCCCCCGAAAAAAAAAATTCTGTACTGCAGCCCTTATAATATATTAGTGATGCAGGTATCATCCGCATCCGCATCCGCGGAGCATCCGCACATTATTAAGATCCGCATCTCCCCATCCGCATCCGCGCTTTGCTCTGCGGATGCTGGATGTTTAGTGTCGAGATTTGATAAAGAATTTTTAATAAAAAATATTAAGATGAATCTGAAGAAGAAAATAAAAATGTAAATGAGTTGAATGGCAATGTAAAAACTCGGCTTGATATTCCGTTATCTTGATGTATATCAATCAGGACATCCAACTCGCTTGAAATAGTACACTTCATTCATGATGAAAAGAAGTAGCTCAAAGAACTTCACTTGCTCGTTACGCCAGTTCGTATTTCAAAGTTATACCAATCTTATTAATTGGAAAATTGACGATCATATTCACACTGCATTTAACTTATTGAAACCATTTGAGAAACTACCAGAAAATCAGTATCCTCTCTTCTGCTGCCTTGT
>JABUQX010036644.1:0-15000 GCA_015478945.1 Trachelipus rathkii
ATTTGCGCCACATTTTAAGTGGCGCCCAACGTGCTTTAACTCACGCCGCCCATTTCAAACATTTTAATTGCGCCACATTTTTAAGTGCGCGACCCAAACGTGGGCTTTAACTCACGCCCCCCAAGGCATCACATTTCTACGAGCACCTTTTTAAGTGGGCCCCCAACGTGCTTTAACTCACGCACCCATATAAAAACATTTAATTTGCGCCACATTTTAAGTGGCGCCCAACGTCCGTGTTGCCTAAATACCTGGCACAAACTTCTCACCCAAAAATATGCTATAAAAAATTTGAAAATCATTTTTTTTATAACAACTTTTTTGGCGCTTTTTTAACTATTTTTTAGATAAATAGTTTTTTTATATAGTTTTTAATTAATACCCATCTAATATATTTCTCAATATTTGACCTCGTATCATTTAATATTATTCCCCTTTAATATATTTTCCCCTCTGTAGGGGCTTTTATTTTTATTTTTTTTTGTGTGGGAGCTTACAAGAGACATAGTCTCCAGTTTTTCACATCCAAATTTCAATTAGAATTTATAAAACTAAAACAAATAGCCATTACGGTTATTTACTTTCAAAATATTTTAGAAAAAATATTTTTTAAATTACATTATATATATATATATATAAATAATAAAACTTTTTTTTTATATATATTCAAATAAAATATTTTCATTCAATTGAAAGTCTTTGGACTTCATTTTTCTTTTTCTTTTGTGGTATATAGAAAAATATACACCTTGTAAACATTTAATTTTAAGTCTCATTATTATATAAAATCTGTTTGTGTAATATAAACACAATTACTTAATATTAAGTTAGTTTTAAATATTTCTAATAACATTAATATTCATAAAATTATTTATATATATATATATATATTTTTCGTTCAAACCTTACACAGGTATTTATATCACAACGAGTGATCCGATATATATACATATTTTCTTATAAAAATAATATAGTTTATAATTTGAATATTTTAGTGTCACAAGACACTCTTTTCATGCATAAAATTTTTATACAATTTCCAGCGCTTTATACCGGTACATCTGAAACCGGTTCATCGGTTCAACATTTTTGTTGAACATTATAAATAACATTTAATCTTATAGTTTGAATATTTTAATATTTTTGTGTCTCAAGACACATTCTTTTTGTATTAAGTACTTGTACAATATTTTCTTGTACAATCTATATTGTACTTGTATTACAAATCAACATTTAATCTGATAAATTTAAATATTTTAATATTTTAGTGTCTTAAGACACATTTTTTCTCTTTATATATTTTTAAATATTTGATTAAAAATGGCCTCCCCCATGTCTGATTTGTCAGATAGTGACCTTAAACTATACGAAACATTTAAAAAATCGCGCAAATTGTTACGTTCTCATGTCACAAAGACAGTTAACGAAACTAATACCCAATTAATGGTTGCCAACCCCGATATTCCCAAATTGAATTCTCTTATAAAAAGGTTAGAAAGTTTAGACATTAAATTAACAGAAGTTAATGATAACATCGCAAATTTCCTTGACGAGGAAAATCTTTTGATTGACGGTAACATTACGTACGAAAGACATGCTTCTATATTTGATTCCATCAGCGCCATTGAACATAAAATTAAAGAACTTACTAAACCACCTTCGCGACCAGCTTCGCGCCCTACATCACCGATTGCTCCGGCTACCCCTAGAGAGCCGGAAGCATTTAAACGCCCCATTAAAAAACTACCTACCTTTAGTGGCAATATTTTTAGAATATGCCTCTTTCATTGAATCATTTGATAACTATGTCGGAGGTCAGAATTACTCTGACCTTAGTAAACTTGATTTATTGTTGGATTGCCTTCAAGGCACAGCAAAACAGATGGTATCTGGCTATGCCATCATCGGTGATAATTATAAAGTTATTCGAGGTCTTCTTAAAAAGGATTTCGATAGCCCCGCAAAGGTCAAGGAGACCTTAATATTAAAATTAACTACATTAACCCCACCAAAGTATGAATACTCCGATCTGTATGCTTTTAAAGCCGATGTACATTGCTATGTCGAATCTTTAAAAGTCAAGGGCTTGACCGTCAATGACGATACTGGCTCTACTATCTTGGGTGTTTTACTGGCCCAAAAATTGCCTTCACAAATTAAAGAGAAGGTTAAATGGGAACATGTCGGTAAAGATTGGACCCTTGATTTCCTTTTTGATATGTTAAACCAGGCCCTATCAGTTTTAGAGGCATCAGGTCAAACATTATCCAACAAGGACAATAAAAATCCCCCTAAAAAATCTGAGCATACTTCACCTTCCAATAATAAATGGAAGGGACAAGGGGCCAAACCCAAACAATCAACTATATTAAATACAAATGTGGTAAACTCACCACCTCAACGGTCCAATAACAAATCAAACTATCAACCTAACCAAAATAAACCCAACTTTAATAACAACTTTAATAGGTTTAATAATAATAACCCCCCTAACCATCAAAATAAACCCCCATATTATAATAACAATCATCATACTTATAATCAAAACCGGCCAAATAATAATTATAATAACAATAACTTTCCCAATAGTCAAAATAATTTTATAAAATGTCGTTTCTGTAACAGCAGTCACTACACTGCCAACTGTAGTCTTTTAAATACCCTTGAACTTCGTAATCAATTAGTTAACAGTCATCGTTGGTGCCGAAAGTGTTTAGGTGCCAACCATCCTACATCTGATTGTCAAAACACTAAAAAGTGTTATACTTGTCAGTCCCCAGAACATCATACTGCTCTTTGTCCCCAATATAAAAAACCAGAGTATGTTACAACTGTACCCCAATCCGCTTCAAACCACTTAACCTCCACCTTGTTGGCTCAGAGCCACGGTGTAGCTCTTCCCATAGCGGATTTAAAAATAAATAAAGGAGACAAACCCATCTTGGTTCGAAGTATTTTCGACCAAGGATCTCAACTCTCGTTAATATCAAAATCAGTGGCTAAAATATTAAACTGTATTCCTCATTCCACTGTTAACATCTCCATAAACGGAATTAACAAAAAGGGCACTCCTTCAGTACATGATGTGGTCACCTTAAACATCAGTACCAAGGAGGGGGTGATTCCCATATCTGCTGTTATAGTAGATCGTCTTCCCAACGATCTTAAAATACCTGGGCTTGTAAAGACCACACAAATGCTCAGACAATATCGTATTCCTCTTGCTAATCCTTATCCAACTTCAGATATCATTACGGATATTGGGTTACTTCTTGGATCCGACAACCTCCCCCATTTTCTCCAATCATATGAGAAAATAAACAATGTAAATTTGTTAAAAACAAATGTAGGTAATATTATTTGGGGCAAATTACCTTTTGCTTCTGGTGGCACTGATTCTCAAGTCACTATTGTATCTTCCTTTAGGGCCGAAGTCCAATTTTTTGATCCTATAGTTAGTTTTAGCCATTCCAATCATAAAAATATTAATCATTCTTCCTTTCTCCCTATAATTGAGGAGGAAGAACCATTAGTTTTAAGTGAAAATCCTCCCCTCTCTATAACTGAGGCAGAGGACTCTTTGAATTTAAATCCTTCACCTCCCTTCGAAGATGCCGAGGGAGGGGAAGTTGTAAATAATGCGCATCAACTTTCATATTTTTCCCAAGAGGAATATTTAGATTTAGTGAATAGGTTTAAGGTTTTGTCTGCCTCGGACGAGGCTTGTGAAATTGTTTCCCCCATTAAAAGTACAAAAAATATGAATTTTGCCTCAACTGAGGTTGGTGATGAACATCACCTTTCTGAAAAAATTATTATTTCCCCCTCGAAAAGTACAAAAAATATGAATTTAGTCTCCTCTGAGACTTGTGAGAACTCTCACACCATTGAAAATATTAATCAAAATATTTTATCTGCTTCAGCTGAAGCTTTTAGTACTGATTCTGCTTCGATAAAATATATAGAAAATATAAATATCTCCTCAGCTGAGGACCCCCTCCCCCCTCCTTCTGTGATCACAGAGGAGGAGTATAACACAAACTCCATAGACGACCTCGATCGTTTATGGTCTCTCTCCCATATTGGAATATTACCTGATGAGCAGTTTACTTTAGCTGAAAAAACTACCCTTGAATCATTTAAGGAAAATTTGCGCTTTATAAATGGGAAATATGTAGTGTCATTGCCATGGCGTACAAATCATCCCACTTTACCAGATAATTATTCTTTGTCGAAACGTCGACTTTATAGTGTACTAAAACGGCTCAGGACTGAACCCGAATTATTAAAATCTTATAACGATGTGATAAAGGAACAGCTGTCCCTTGACTTCATCGAGGAAGTAAAACCTTCCACCCCCCTCCATCCTGAAGCCAAATTACATTACTTACCTCATCATGGGGTGCGCAAAAATTCCTCTACGACTAAACTTCGTTTAGTCTATGACTGTTCATCCAATAACCCCAGTTTAAATTTCTGTTTACACAGTGGTCCATCTTTGATAACAGATCTGGGAAAATTATTATTAAAATTTAGAATAAAAAAGTACGCAAGTTCCTCAGATATTGAAAAGGCTTTCTTAGGGATTCGTTTGGCAGAAAAGGATCGAGATTCAACTCGTTTCTTATGGGTCAGAGACCCCTCAGACCCCCAATCGCCTATAGTAACATATAGGTTCAAATCAGTACTATTTGGAGCAACTTGTAGCCCATTTTTATTGGCAGCATGCCTCCATCACCATGTAAATAAATCCCAAACGGCATACAAAGATGCCTGTGTAAACAGAAATTTAAACTGGGGTTATTGGATGAGCAGTCATAGACTAAACGAAGTTTAGTCGTAGAGGAATTTTTGCGCACCCCATGATGAGGTAAATAATGTAATTTAGCTTCAGGATGGAGAGGGGTGGAAGGTTTTACTTCCTCGATGAAGTCAAGGGACAGCTGTTCCTTTATCACATCGTTATATGATTTTAATAATTCGGGTTCAGTCCTGAGCCGTTTTAGTACACTATAAAGTCGACGTTTCGACAAAGAATAATTATCTGGTAAAGTGGGATGATTTGTACGCCATGGCAATGACACTACATATTTCCCATTTATGAAGCGCAAATTTTCCTTAAATGATTCAAGGGTAGTTTTTTCAGCTAATGTAAACTGCTCATCAGGTAATATTCCAATATGGGAGAGAGACCATAAACGATCGAGGTCGTCTATGGAGTTTGTGTTATACTCCTCCTCTGTGATCACAGAAGGAGGGGGGAGGGGGTCCTCAGCTGAGGAGATATTTATATTTTCTATATTTTTTATCGAAGCAGAATCAGTACTAAAAGCTTCAGCTGAAGCAGATAAAATATTTTGATCAATATTTTTAATGGTGTGAGAGTTCTCACAAGTCTCAGAGGAGACAAAATTCATATTTTTTGTACTTTTCGAGGGGGAAATAATAATTTTTTCAGAAAGGTGATGTTCATCACCAGCCTCAGTTGAGGCAAAATTCATATTTTTTGTACTTTTAATGGGGGAAACAATTTCACAAGCCTCGTCCGAGGCAGACAAAACCTTAAACCTATTCACAAATCTAAATATTCCTCTTGGGAAAAATATGAAAGTTGATGCGCATTATTTACAACTTCCCCTCCCTCGGCATCTTCGAAGGGAGGTGAAGGATTTAAATTCAAAGAGTCCTCTGCCTCAGTTATAGAGAGGGGAGGATTTTCACTTAAAACTAATGGTTCTTCCTCCTCAATTATAGGGAGAAAGGAAGAATGATTAATATTTTTATGATTGGAATGGCTAAAACTAACTATAGGATCAAAAAATTGGACTTCGGCCCTAAAGGAAGATACAATAGTGACTTGAGAATCAGTGCCCACTAGAAGCAAAGGGTAATTTGCCCCAAATAATATTACCTACATTGGTTTTTAACAAATTTACATTGTTTATTTTCTCATATGATTGGAGAAAATGGGGGAGGTTGTCGGATCCAAGAAGTAACCCAATATCCGTAATGATATCTGAAGTTGGATAAGGATTAGCAAGAGGAATACGATATTGTCTGAGCATTTGTGTGGTCTTTACAAGCCCAGGTATTTTAAGATCGTTGGGAAGACGATCTACTATAACAGCAGATATGGGGATCACCCCCTCCTTGGTACTGATGTTTAAGGTGACCACATCATGTACTGAAGGAGTGCCCTTTTTGTTAATTCCGTTTATGGAGATGTTAACAGTGGAATGAGGAATACAGTTTAATAATTTTAGCCACTGATTTTGATATTAACGAGAGTTGAGATCCTTGGTCGAAAATACTTCGAACCAAGATGGGTTTGTCTCCTTTATTTATTTTTAAATCCGCTATGGGAAGAGCTACACCGTGGCTCTGAGCCAACAAGGTGGAGGTAAGGTGGTTTGAAGCGGATTGGGGTACAGTTGTAACATACTCTGGTTTTTTATATTGGGGACAAAGAGCAGTATGATGTTCTGGGGACTGACAAGTATAACACTTTTTAGTGTTTTGACAATCAGATGTAGGATGGTTGGCACCTAAACACTTTCGGCACCAACGATGACTGTTAACTAATTGATTACGAAGTTCAAGGGTATTTAAAAGACTACAGTTGGCAGTGTAGTGACTGCTGTTACAGAAACGACATTTTATAAAATTATTTTGACTATTGGGAAAGTTATTGTTATTATAATTATTATTTGGCCGATTTTGATAATTATTTTGATTGTTATTATAATATGGGGGTTTATTTTGATGGTTAGGGGGGTTATTATTATTAAACCTATTAAAGTTGTTATTAAAGTTAGGTTTATTTTGGTTAGGTTGATAGTTTGATTTATTATTGGACCGTTGAGGTGGTGAGTTTACATTTGTATTTAATATAGTTGATTGTTTGGGTTTGGCCCCTTGTCCCTTCCATTTATTATTGGAAGGTGAAGTATGCTCAGATTTTTTAGGGGGATTTTTATTGTCCTTGTTGGATAATGTTTGACCTGATGCCTCTAAAACTGATAGGGCCTGGTTTAACATATCAAAAAGGAAATCAAGGGTCCAATCTTTACCGACATGTTCCCATTTAACCTTCTCTTTAATTTGTGAAGGCAATTTTTGGGCCAGTAAAACACCCAAGATAGTAGAGCCAGTATCGTCATTGACGGTCAAGCCCTTGACTTTTAAAGATTCGACATAGCAATGTACATCGGCTTTAAAAGCATACAGATCGGAGTATTCATACTTTGGTGGGGTTAATGTAGTTAATTTTAATATTAAGGTCTCCTTGACCTTTGCGGGGCTATCGAAATCCTTTTTAAGAAGACCTCGAATTACTTTATAATTATCACCGATGATGGCATAGCCAGATACCATCTGTTTTGCTGTGCCTTGAAGGCAATCCAACAATAAATCAAGTTTACTAAGGTCAGAGTAATTCTGACCTCCGACATAGTTATCAAATGATTCAATGAAAGAGGCATATTCTAAAATATTGCCACTAAAGGTAGGTAGTTTTTTAATGGGGCGTTTAAATGCTTCCGGCTCTCTAGGGGTAGCCGGAGCAATCGGTGATGTAGGGCGCGAAGCTGGTCGCGAAGGTGGTTTAGTAAGTTCTTTAATTTTATGTTCAATGGCGCTGATGGAATCAAATATAGAAGCATGTCTTTCGTACGTAATGTTACCGTCAATCAAAAGATTTTCCTCGTCAAGGAAATTTGCGATGTTATCATTAACTTCTGTTAATTTAATGTCTAAACTTTCTAACCTTTTTATAAGAGAATTC
Source organism: Trachelipus rathkii (assembly GCA_015478945.1). Classification (NCBI taxonomy): domain Eukaryota; kingdom Metazoa; phylum Arthropoda; class Malacostraca; order Isopoda; family Trachelipodidae; genus Trachelipus; species Trachelipus rathkii. The sequence goes on from JABUQX010036644.1 coordinate 7,784, forward strand.
AATTTGGGAATATCGGGGTTGGCAACCATTAATTGGGTATTAGTTTCGTTAACTGTCTTTGTGACATGAGAACGTAACAATTTGCGCGATTTTTTAAATGCTTCGTATAGTTTAAGGTCACTATCTGACAAATCAGACATGGGGGAGGCCATTTTTAATCAAATATTTAAAAATATATAAAGAGAAAAAATGTGTCTTAAGACACTAAAATATTAAAATATTTAAATTTATCAGATTAAATGTTGATTTATAATACAAGTACAATATAGATTGTACAAGTGAAATATTGTACGAGTACAAAATAATGTGTCTTGAGACACAAAAAAAAACTATAAGATTAAATGTATTTTATAATGTTCAACAAAAAATGTTGAACCGATGAACCGGTTTCAGATGTACCGGTATAAAGCGGTAAAAAAAAAATTGTATAAAAATTTATGCATGAAAAGAGTGTCTTGGACACTAAAATATTCAATTTATATACTAAATATTATTTTTTATAAGAACATATGTTTTGCTTTAGATCGGAATTTCTTCGTTGTGATATAAATCTCCTTCCGATTGGGGCTTCCCCGTCAGCTTGCTATCGATTCAGGCTATCAACATAGTAACGCATTTTTATGGAATATTTAATGGTTTTGAAGGCCATTAAAACTAACTTAATATTAAGTAATTGTGTTTATATTACAACAAACAGATTTATATAGATAATGAGACTTAAAATTAACATGTTTACCAAGGGATGTATATCTTTTCTATTATACCACAAAAGAAAGAAGCAAAAATGAAGTCCAAGAGAATTTTCAAAATTGAATGAGAATCATTTTATTTAAATTATATATATAAAAAAAAAGTTTATTATTTTATATATATATTATATATACTATATATATATATATATAATATATATATAATGGTAATTTAAAAAATATTTTTTCTAAAGAGATTGAAAGTACAGATGAGGAAATGCCGATACTGTTTTTGCAAGAACAAAAATTTTGTTAAAGAAATTCACGAATAAATTTGATGCCTACAATACTAGCCACAGGATCCAACACTAAAAAAAAATAAAAATTTTTTTTATTTAATACTTTTTTAATTCAATGGTGAAAGTTGTTCAAGGGGGAAAATATATTTGTTCAAGGTAATAATATTCAAGCACATGAAGTCCAAAATTGTTAAAAAATTTTATATAAAAAAACTATTATTAAAAAATAGTTTAAAAAAGCGCCAAAAAAGTTTGTTAAGTAAAAAAATGATTTTCAAATTTTTTGATGAATATTTTGGGTTGAAAGTTTCGTGCCAGGTATTTTAGGCAACACGGACGTGGGCGCACTTAAAAATTGTGGCGCAGAATTCAAAAGTTTTTGAAATGGGGGCTGTGAGTTTTAAAGCACGTTTGGCGCCACCTTAAAATGTTGGCGCAAATTAAATGTTTTTATAATTGGGGGGCGTGAGTTAAAGCACGTTGGGACGCCAGCTTAAAATGTGGGCGCAAATTTAAATGTTTTGAAAATTGTTGGGCGGCGTGAGTTAAAAGCACGTTGGCGCCACTTAAAATGTGGCGCAAGTCCAAATCTGTAAAGGACCTGAATGAGGACGATGGGTTACGAACGCGTTGGGCGCCACTTAAAATGTGGCGCAAATTAAATGTTTTGAAATGGGGGCGTGAGTTAAAGTACGTTGGGCGCCACTTAAAAAATGTGGCGCAAATTAAATGTTTTTATATGGGGGCGTGAATTAAAGCACGTTGGGCGCCACTAAAATGTGCGGGATTTGTGACCAGTCCCAGGTAGCTGGGCTAATGAAGGACCAGATCACAAATTTAATCCACATCTTCCTGACTTCAAACAAATCTCTTGGCCGCAGTGACGTACCAACTTTCGAATTTCGATTAGTTTGGACAGTTTGCCAAATGAATTAGTGGATATATAATTGTGTATATATATATATACCGGTGGGTTCTCGTGATGGGACCAGAGGAATTACTATATATATATACAAGGGAATGAAGAATAATTATTGACTCTGTAATATACTGCTATATAGACCGAATGCCCATAAAAAGAACTGAGTTTTTATTTATGATGATTTTGGGGACGAAAAAGTTTTGTTGTTTATTAAATTTAAATCGAAATTTATTTTCAATATGTTCTTATTGAAAATTTACTGAGTTTATTTTTAAAAGTAAGTCGCTTTAATATTTGAAATTATAATTTTTTATTACGAAGTTATTTCTGAATTTCCGAATATGTGTAACCACGTTATCGAACAAGATGTAGTATAATTTTTCGAAGTTGAAAAATATATATTTTCGGAAGTGGACAAAGATGAAAAAAACTCTGTCAATTTCCGAAGATAAGAAACAATAATAACAAACAATATTGTTGTGATAACGGTTAACAATAAAGTATACTACTAAGAACTTTCTATAACTAGAACTACGAAAGCAATAGATAATAATAATAATAATAATAATAATAATAATAATATAACTAATTAATAATAATAAAATAATAGAAAAGCAGTATACTAGCTACAATATAATAATAATAATAATTAATAATAATAATAATTAATTAATAATTAAAATAATGATAATTATTATTAAATAGTAATTATCAGTAAATTAATTACCAACAATTAATTATTATTGTAGGAAATAGTCTTCTTTGGAAGACACAAAAGGACTGTCTCATAGGAATGACAGTCTCCCAAGTAATAACGTTAACTTTGGGTTCTTATTGCGTTTTCACCTCTAGTACAGAGAGCGGAATATGCAATGAAGAATCCAAGAAGCAAATGTTTACTTATGGACACTATTTATTACTACTTAGACAGGGGTGAAGCCTCTGTCTGGGGATTTCTAATATTTGCTCCACCACCAGGAATACTAAGATTACCAAAACCACTATAATTACAGTTTATCATGCACGGAAACTTTTGACAGCGCAAAATGTCACACAAGTTCCAAAAAACTCGCTATGTTTTACCTAATTAATTTTATTATTTCACGACAAATATTTAGGGATGTATATATATATATATATACATGGGAACCATCAACTGATGGTTGGTAATTATAAAAATTATAATTTATACTCTGCAAATATTAAATTTCAATATTTGAAGTGAACACAACGAAAATTACAATTCCGAACTGTTCACATTTATGAGGTATTTCTGAGAGACCGCGTGACATTAAGAGCGCGTGACATTAAGAACGCGTGACATTGAAGTCGTGTGACATTGAAGTCGCGTGACATTGAAGTCGCGTGACATTGAAGCCGCGTGACATTGAAGCCGCGTGACACTTTTTATTTTTTAATTTTCTATTATTTTCTGATAAATATTTATGGGTTTATGTATATTTTCTAACAAATATATATATATATATATAAGGAGTGATTTCCAATTACAATATTTAAATGGGGAATATTACAATGACATTTTTACGATGAATTTTACTCTTTCAATTTCTACGTTTTTGTTTACTTTTATTCACTCTATATTAAATTTTTCCCAAAATCTTTTACTTTTCAATTTTTCCCTTTAGCGTTTTTGCTTACTTTTTTGAGTGCGATTTTAAATATTTGCATGTATAAAAAAAAATAAACAAAAATTCAGTGTACATCACGTTGAAAAAAAAAGGGGTGTGTGTAAATATCATACTTTTAAGCTTTCACCGAAAAAAGAGGGAGAATAAAAGAATAGATAAAAACCTCGAAGATTTCTTCCACCTATCAATAAAACTGGACATCTAAATTTAAGACGAAATAAAAAAGTTAGGTTGAAAGGTGATTGACGCGGATTTTTAATATTCAGTGATGAAAACCGAATGACTAAAAAAACGTGGGCCAATCGAATTTAATTCAACCTTGAGAACTATTCTATAAGAAATGTATCAATATTGTATAACAACTCGTGGGTCCACTGTTCAAGTTGAATTATTCTGACTGGAACAACTCAACAAGAAGAGACTGATTTGTTATACAACATCAAAACACTTATCAAAAATTAATATGTATACGAAACAAAAAACTATTGCCTTTTTTTGCTAACATCTGCAAGGAGAGAAGGGTTGGTCAGATGACCGTTAGTGGGGATCCCTAAGTTTGTCCAGAAAGGCTTTATGATGACATACCTACACAAATTTCCTAAAAACACCATTTAACGGAAGGAAGGTTTTCAATTCTCCGCTGTTGATTTATAAAAAAAAAGAATCAAAACAGCCCTAAATTAAACATCGGTAAGACGCCTCCAAAATGGCGCGGAACCTCTAAAATATGAAAGGTAGAGACCCGTCTTAAGGATAGGCCTCGATGAAAGATGTTAAGCTACTCGATACTGCATTGAAAATGATCTCGTAGAATTTCTTTCGACTCGGAAATGCAAAATATGGGACAGAGTCTACTGAGCGTGCAGTAATTAAGAGTGAGAATAATCCTCTCGGTCTCGATCGCTTCCTTATATACTCGATAGAGAAGACGCGAAAAGAGTTACCGACAAGCAATTAATCAAATAAACATCACTTTGAATTAATGATGTTATAAAAACAAATTTACTATCAAAAGATAGCAAATTTAAAACTATATATTAAATAAATAAATTTGTTGAATAAGCTAATTTAGATTTATTATAAAAATCATTAGAAGTTTACAAAGGAAACTTTTGGCAACAATCACATGTTGTTAACTCGTGATTTTTACTTCCATAGAAATTACTTAATAATTGTAATTTTGTAATTCATGATAATTACCAATTTTAACAATAATCAAAAGAACCAGTGTTCTTTTCTGATTAATTTGGTATAAATTTTATTTCTCTCGGATAACTTTGAGCTAAAATATGTCACAATTTCAATATAGAAAAATAGTTTTTTTTTTTACCTAAAAAAACTTGACCTTTCATTTCGAAAAGGTCAATGACATTTATACAAGTAAAAAAAGGAATGTCTTAAGACCATTTTGACCTATAAATCAAGCCTGACATTTATGAGGAACCGAAGTGGCTAGGGGGAAGAGAAAAATTTCTAAGTGTGACATTTCACCAGTTTCAAAGCCTATTTTTTTCAGGTGACTTGAAATGTTTATAATTATTAAAATATTACTTTGAACAATATAAAATTTAATCAAAATGTAGTTCTATCTCTTTTGTATAATTAAGGGAAGTTTGAAATTTCAAAACGTTGTCAAAAGGAATTTAAATGTAAACCGTTTTTTTTTTTTGTATCAGTTTCATTTTTCTCAATTTTGTGGAAGGAGGAGGTTATTTATATATATATATATATATATATATATATATATATATATATATATATATATATATATATATATATATATATATATATATATACATTGAAATATACATTCTTTTTGGCTGAAAATTGGTATGATAATAGTTTTTGACATGAATAAGAAGAATCCGGTGAAATTTTTAACAAAAATAATAAGGGGGGGGGGCTCCAGCCCTTAACCCCATTTTTAGGGGTTACAAGTAACCCAGGGGTCCCAAACTTGGAACTTTTACTATTTATTATTAAATGAATTAATATTGTGAATTTCAAGGGCGTAGCCCAATTATAAGAGATACTTTACTCTTATGAGCCTTTATCAGACTACGGTATTGAAATCTGAAATTTCTCGGTGCAAAATTGCACCGACTCTCAGAGCAAGTTTTTATTAATAAATTTTAGTTTTTATATAAAAGTGATCATTAGGATTATTATTTACAAAATTTTAAAAGGAAATAACGATGACTAATGCATTCACAATTCCCTTGATCACGATCGCAAATTAACCACTCGCGAATCCAGTCATCAAAACCCAAAAGGAAAACTGGCCACAAGTAGCAAAAAAAAAATAATAAAAATTATAAAATAATATATATATATATATATATATATATATATATATATATATATATATATATATATATATATATATATATATATATATATATATATATATATATATATATATACTCACAACATTTTAAAAATGTGCACATCTACATCCGTAAATGTCAAATGTTAGTTGGGTTTGGTTGGTTTCATGAAAAATTTATTTTCTTATGAGAAATTATATTACAGGCCACCGCAAGACAACACTTGACACATATTTTTTCTTTAGAATTTATTGTTAATTAAATTAAAAGATTATATTCATAGAATCTCAAGAGTGAATGGTGGAATGAAGAGGTGATGCAAGCTGTTAAAAGTAAAAAAGAGGCATGGTTGAATGTGCTAAAAGCAAATGATGAGGTCTCAAAAGAAAGATGTTTGGAGTTATTTAAGGAGGAAAAAAAGAAGACTAAAAGTTGCATACGTGGGAGGAAAAAATGGGGTAAATGAACAGTTTGGAAGAAGGATGAATGGAGACTTACAAGGGAATAGGAATCTTTTCTGGAAGGAAGCGCGAAAGGTTGAAGAATTAGAGTATGGTGAATCTGCATAGAATAATGAATAGGGATGGTGCTTTCGTAACAAATGAAATGGATGTGAGAAGAGTGTGGAGGGAACACTTCGAAAGTTTGCATAACATTGGCAGTAATGAAGAGGTGATAGTGAATGTATGTGGGTTTGATGGTGCAAGAAGAAATAGGTATTTTGGGGATGAGGTAATTAATAGGGAGGAGGTTGAAGAATGGTAAATCTGCAGGCATAGATGGAATTACTGGTGAAATGATAAAGAGTGGAGGCGAGATGGTGATTGAATGGATTTGGAAGTTGTGTAGCAAAGCGTTTATGGAGTGTATAGTTCCGAGCGATTGGAAGAGATCAGTAATAGTACCTTTATATGAGGGTAAGGGAGATAGGTAGAACTGTAGGAACTATAGGAGAATTAGTTTATTTAGTGTTGTATGGAATATATGCTGGTATTTTGGTTGAAAGAGTACATCGAGTGACTGAAGGATTGATTGGTGAAGAACAAGGTACATTTAGAAGTGGTAGAGGATTTGAGAATCAAATTTTTACATTGAAACAAATGAGAGAGAAGAAGAATAATTTGTATTTAGTTTTTAGGGATTTGCAACAAGCGTAGGACAGGATTAATAGGGAAGCTCTGTGGCAGGTGTTGGTGATAGACTTCTGAATGGAATCAAAGTATGTATTGATATAGTTATTTAAAATAATGGAGTTGAAAAAGTGATCCGTTTGAAGAGCATTAGCGGAGTGAGGCAGGATGTGCTGCGTCCCCTTAGTTGTGTTTGACCTG
>JABUQX010036644.1:20000-84126 GCA_015478945.1 Trachelipus rathkii
ATTCCTGTACTGACTCAATCTACTTTTTCTTCGGTCTCCGAGCCGGTCGATTCCCAGCACACACACACCACTATACATCCACTTAACCAACCGACTATCATTCATTCTTTCCACATGACCAAACCATCTCAACGAACTTGCATTTATTCTCTCATTTACTCTATTTTTCACACCACACAACTCTCTAGTACTTTCATTCCTCATTTTATAAGTTCTTCGCACACCTACACGCCTTTAAGATTCTCCATCTGAACACATTGTACTTTAGATCTATATCTATTATTCCAGACCATAGTCTCACTACTATACATTAACACATGTAACAACATAAACTCATGTCAGACCCTAGCGCACTCAAGACTTAGTTCCTTTATATCCACCAACGATTTAATTGCCATTCATAACTTTCCTACTACACTCTGCATCAAACGTTCCCTTTTCATCCAACATATATCCTAAATATTTAAACTCAGACACTTGTTCCAGCTGCTCACCATCTAACATAACTTCACACCGAGGACTGTCCTCACTCACAACCATAACCTTACTCTTATCTACGTTTACTTTCAAACCCCTCCTTTTACACACCCTGCCAAATCTCTCTGCCAATCCTCTCAAACTCTCTTCAGATTCACCACACAAAACCAAATCATCCGCATATAATAGGTAGGGCACCTTCCACTCTCTTCCATTCTCCATCATTTTAACACCATCCCCTGCCACCCGCACCTCTAATTCTTTCATAACCACATTCATATACAAATTGAATAACCAAGGAGACATAACACATCCTTGCCTCACTCCGCTGTTAAAATTAAACCAATCACTTTCGACTCCATTTATTCTTACACACGCTTCACTATCGTCATACATAATTTTGATTCCATTCTGAAGCCTTCACGAACACTTATACTGCTAATGCTCAAACAGAAGCTTTTATTAACTTATGAACATGCCTGTTGTAATTCATGTGCCCCAAATATAATTTATTCTTTTTCTCCCTCATTTTTTCACTGTCGAAATTAATATAAAGATTTGATCGACACATCTCTCTAACACTTCTTAAACGCACCTTGTTCTTCCCCAATCAGTCCTTCAGTCACTCGACGCATTCTTGTTACTGAAGGACTGTTTGGTGAAGAACAATGTGCTTTTAGAAGTGGTAGAGAATGTGTGGATCAAATCTTTACATTGAAACAAATGAGGGAGGAGAAGAATAAATTGTATTTAGGTTTTATCGATTTGCAACAGGCGTTTGATAGGATTAATAGGGAAGCTCTATGGCAGGTGTTAGATATATATATATATATATATATATATATATAGAGATGAGAGTAAAGATATATATATATATATATATATATATATATATATATATATATATATATATATATATATATATATATATATATATATATATATATATATATATATATATATATATATATATATATATATATTAGATGGGTGGGATAGTGAATTAGCCGGATACCGGATATCCAGCTGGAAGTTAAAACCAGATACCGGATATCCGGGTGGATATCCGGTTAACTTCCAGCCGGATATCCAGTATCCGGTAGTGGTAAAGGTATAGCATTAGGATTCCATTATGAAAAAAATTCTAAGTCCAAAATCAATATATCGATATGTATATATAGGTCTATATATATTACTATTATATTACATATATTATATTATATATTATTTTATTATATTATTATTATTATTATATTATATATATATAATTAATATTATATATACATATCGATATATTGATTTTGGACTTAGAATTTTTTCAGAAAATATGTAGAGTCCTGTGCTATACCTTTACCCCGGTATATATATATATTATATATATACAGGGTTCTCACGATATATATATATATTATTATTACATATATATATATATATATATATATATATATATATATATTATATATATATATATATATATATATATATATACATATATATACATAGATATATATATATATATAGGAGTTCACGTTTATTATTAAATATATATTACATATATATATTATTATAGTTTTTATTAATATATATATATATATATATATATATATATATATATATATATATATATATATATATATATATATATATATATATATATATATATATATATATATATATAGAGGGTGTCTCAAGATACAGCGGTGTATCACCGTACGGGATGTTTAAGTATGAAAATGTGTAAGAATATAAGTTCGATTATTTAATTCATTAAGGAGGATGGGATATGTTACGTTGGTGTCTGAGCACGCGCAATACGAAAACCGCTCACAAACATGCGAATGTCGAATGGGATGATATATTTTTTATGGCTTCTGTGAAATGCACATAAAAAATGAGGTTAGTAAAGGCGTCAATGTTACCATCAATAGTTTTAAACGTGAATGTGAAAAGGTTGAAGAAAACAATGGTATTCAAGACAGCTCATAATATCGATAAATCTAATGTAATAACGTTGTTAATAGTATCATAACAAATTTACACCTATGAATCTTATCCACAGCATGCAAGAAGGGAGAAGAACGTCAGGTCGTTTCAACTTGTACATACATACAGTATTTACAAATGTTGTTCGAAGACGCCTCCATCCATGCGAATACATGCCTCAGCCCTCTGGCGCCAGGTTTCATTGCATGCCAATGAGAGTGACGCCGGGTTGATTCCCCTACATGCGTTGGTTATTCGACGGCGAAGATCATCGGGCGAGGTTACTGGGTCATTAAACCCAGCGTACATGGTATGTTTGAGATACCCCCACAGAAAGTAGTCCAGTGGTGTTAAGTCGGGTGAACGCTCAGGCCATGGAAATGGACCAGATCTTCCGATCCATCTTCCCGGAAAGGTTCTGTCGAGGTAGGTCGTCACTATAGCTGCATTATGTACTGGGCACCCATCATGTTAGTAATATATTCTTCGTTGTGTTCTTAAAGGTATATCACTCAGGAGATCAACAAGGACGGTCTGCAGGAAATGGAGGTAACGCTGTCCTGTCAAATTTCCCTCGAAGAACTAAGGCCCGATAATCCTAATATTGAGTATACCACACCAAACGTTGACTGAGTATGAGACCTGGTGATGGCTAGTGAATGTTATATGGGGGTTTGTTTCTGCCCAATGTCTGAAGTTCCACCTGTTATACATACCGTTATTGGTAAAGCGAGATTCATCGGTCCATAAGATATTTTCCAATAAGTCCGGTACATCCATTAGAAGGCAATCAATGACAGCCAGGAATCCCAGCTGCCCTTTTTGTCTTCACGATGCAAACCATGTACAATGTATGGCCTATATGGATACATGTTGTATGCAACACGAATCCGTCGTATGGTTTCCTTCGATATTCCCAAGACCGAACTAGCCTGCCGTAATGAGGACGTTGGATTTTCATGGGTGTATAACAGAACGTCCAGTTCGACGTCGAATGTACGGACACGACCCCCCTCCCGTATGTGATGAGGGGTTGAACTATCGACCCTGTACCTTGAAACCGTCTGTAAACTCTATGGAATGCCATGTGGCTCGGCGGTCGTCGATGTGGATAACGTTGTTCATATTCTGCAGCAGCTCTGCGAGCATTCCTGTTTTGCGTAATGTACACCTCCAACATGTCACGCTTTTCGTCCTGCGTATACTGGTCACGTGGCATGTTCCAAATGTATGGCTCTGACTAAACAAACCACTCTGAAGCTATACGTTTCACTACACATTATTACGCATAATTTGTAGGTTATGACATAACCTCCATATGATATCTGTTAGTTGGTTGTACACATTCACATGGCCGTATTTATTAGGCTACATATTACATATCAATGTAATCTAAAAGGGTATGCATTAGGTATTTTAATTTAATTCCTTTGTTAGCTGTATCGATATTTTTAAATACTATTGGATATACCTATTGTATTTAACCTAATTATTTCATATTGACACGTTTCGGCTTTTGTAGGCACATGGTGTCTACGGATGACGTCTAGTGGTTTATGGGTACATTGCGTGGAAACGAACAACCGTATCAAATAATGTCGTGAGGAAGAGCCCACCTCATTTTTTATGTGCATTTCACAGAAACTATAAAAATATATCATCCCATTCGACATTCGCATGTTTGTGCGCGGTTTTCGAATTGCGCATGCGCAGACACCAACGTAACATATCCCTTCCTCCTTAATGAATTAAATAATCGCTTATATTCTTACACATTTTCATACTTAAACATCCCGTACGGTGATACACCGCTGCAACATAACTCGTGAGACACCTATATATATATATATATATATATATATATATATATATATATATATATATATATATATATATATATATATATATATATATATATATATATATATAGATATATATATATATATATATATATATATATATATATATATATATATATATATATATATATATATATATATATATATATATATCAGAGGTGGGCGTACGCAATTTAAATTCGCAATTACGGAATACCAAAATAAATTGCGTAAATGCGATTGCGGAATTGCAGTTAGCGGAATGCCTATATCATTCCACAATTCCGCAATTAGAGGACTACCAAAAAAAATTGTGGAATTTCAGTGGAATGCCAAAATTTATAGTCCACAAATTTTTTCACGTTGGCCATCTTTGTACCTCTGGCAGCAACACCGAAAAATCGGTATTTTTTGCATTCGGTATTTTATTAAAGTTTTTGTAAATAAGTAATAATTAACAAAAACTTAAAGGCTTAAATGCATGAATAAAAGTTTGAAATCAACAATTTATTCTTTTTCTTTTATACAAATTTTCTAAGCTTAAGTTATAATGAATATAATTTATGAAACGTGTTGCCACCAAATTTCAGATAAAATGTATTGTACAGTAAACATAAATGATGAATAAAATAATATAACATTGGTACCCAACATCAAAAGTCTAAACAAGTATATATATATATATATATATATATATATATATATATATATATATATATATATATATATATAATTATATATATATATATATATATATATATATATATATATATATATATATATATATATATATATATATATATATATATATATATATATATATATATATATATATAATTTTCAAATTATTTTGAATATTTCCCCCAACGAGGAAGAACCTACCAGGGAAGTAATTATCCGGTTATCCGGCCGGATAACAATGATATCCGGCCGGATACCGGATAGTCAAAAACTTGGCCGGATACCGGATAGTTGCCGGATATCCGGCCCATCTATAATATATATATATATATATATATATATATATATATATATATATATATATATATATATATATATATATATATATATATATATATATATTAGTGATATAATAATAATAATAATAATATTAATAATAATAATAATAATAATAATAATGGTTTTGGGGTGGCGGGAGAAAATGAGAATGGTAGGAAGGTGATTGATTTCTGTGAAGAGAGGTATGTGTAAGTAATACTTTCTTTAAGCACAAGAGTATCCATAACTAAAGTTGGTGTAGGTAGAGATGGTATCGAAGGAAAAGTATGATTGATTTTGTGTTGGTGAAGAAGGAGATGTTGAAGTATGTTGGATGTTAAATCAGTGAGGGGTTTAGGAATGGGATTATCGGATCATTATATTGTTCTATGTAAAATTAAGTTAGTGGGGGCTTGGATGGAGAGGAAGGTGATACGAAAGGAAGTAGGTAAAATTAAGAGTGAGAAGTTAAGTGAGCAAGACAATAAGGATAAGTATGTAAGAGCGCTCGCTAGTAAATCGGTTGAATGTGAACAAGTTGATAATGAACAAATCTGGGGGCAAATGAAGGAAGCAATTGTTAGTAGTGCAAAGGAAGTGTGTGGATGTGCTAAAGTATGAAGTAAGAATGTTAACAGCGAATGGTGGAATGAAGAGGTGATGAAAGCGGTTAAAGGTAAAAAAGAAGCGTGGTTGAATGTACAAAAGCAAATGATGAAGTTTCAAAAGAAAGATGCTTGGAATTATATAAGGAGGAAAAAAGAAATACTAAAAGGTGCATACGTAGGAGAAAACAAAAGGTAAATGAACAGTTTGGAAGGGGGATGAATGAGGACATACCAGGGAATAGGAAGTTCTTCTGGAAGGAAGCGCGAAAGGTTAAGAATGAGAATAAAGGGAATCTGCTTAGAATAATGAATAGGGATGGTGCTTTTGTAACTGATGAAATGGATGTGAGGGGAATGTGGAAAGAACACTTCGAAAATCTGCACAATATTAACAGTAATGATGAGGTGTTAGTGAATGTGTGTGGTTTTGATGGTGCAAGAAGGAATAGGTATTTTGGGGATGAGGTTATTAGTAAGGAGGAGGTAATGGGTAGAGTGAGAAAGTTGAAGAATGGTAAATCTGCAGGTATAGATGAAATTACTGGTGAAATGATCAAGAGCGGAGTCGAGATGGTGATTGATTGGATTTGGAAGTTGTGTAATAAAGCGTTTATGGAGGGTATAGTTCCAAGGGATTGGAGGAGAGCGGTAATAATAGTACCCTTATATAAGGGTAAGGGAGAAAAGGGAACTGTAGAAATTATAGGGAATAAGTTTATTTGAGTGTTGTAGGAAGTTTTATGCTGGTATTTTGTCGAAAGAGTGCGTCGAGTGACTGAGGGACTGATTGGTGAAGAACAAGGTGCGTTTAGAGTGGTAGAGGATGTGTGGATCAAATCTTTACATTGAAACAAATGATTGAGAAAATGAGGGAGAAGAATAATAAATTATATTTAGGTTTCATGGATTTACAACAGGCGTATGATAGAGTTAATAGGGAAGCTTTATGGCAGGTATTAGTGATATATGGTGTTGGTGGTAGGCTTCTGAATGGAATCAAAAGTATGTATGACGATAGTGAAGCGTGTGTAAGAATAAATGGTGTCAATGGTGATTGGTTTAGGATTAATAGCGGAGTGAGACAGGGTTGTGTTATGTCCCCTTGGTTATTCAATTTGTATATGGATGGGGTTATGAAAGAATTCGAGGTGGGGATGGTGTAAATGTGTTAGGAATGATGGAGAATGGAGATGAGTGAAGTGCCCTACCTATTATATGCGGATGATTTGGTTCTGTGTGGCGAATCTGGAGAGAGTTTGAGAGGATTGGTAGAGAGATTTGGCAGGGTATGTAAAAGGAGGGGTTTGAAAGTAAACGTAGATAATAAGAGTAAGGTTATGGTTGTGAGTGAGGACAGTCCTCAGTGTGAAGTGTGTGTTAGATGGTGAGCAGCTGGAGCAAGTGTCTGAGTTTAAATATGGTATGTGTTGGATGAGAAGGGAACGGATGATGCAGAGTGTAGTAGGAAAGTTGTGAATGGCAGGAAGGTTGCTGGTGCAATTAAATAGTTGGTGAATGTAAAAGGACTAAGTCTGAGTGCTAGACTCATGAGGGTACATGTTGTTACCTGTGTTATTGTATGGTAGTGATACTATGGTCTGGAATAAGAAGTATAGATCTAAAGTTCAAGGTGTTCAGATGGACAATCTTAGGGGCATGCTAGGTGTGAGAAGAATTAATAAAATGAGGAATGAACTTATTAGAGAGTTGTGTGGTGTGAAGAAAGGGGTAAATGGGAGAATAAATGAAAGTATGTTGAGATGGTTTGGTCATGTGGAAAGGATGAATGATAGTCGGTTGGTTAAGCGGATGTATAGTGGAGAGTGTGTTGGGAACCGACCGGCTGGGAGACCAAAGAGAAAGTGGATTGAGTCGGTGAACGAATGTCTGAAGGAGAGAAATGTGAGTTTGGCATAGGCGAGAATAAAGGTGCAAAAAAGGAGAGAATGGCGGGGTTTTGTATGGGGGCATGGTTGTGGCCCACCTGGGCCAAGCGATGAACCCTTACATTGATGATTTACCATAGTGAGGGTCCGTCGCGGTCCCATGAAGCTCAAGGGTGGATTTTCTGTCTGTGACGAGTTTTCACTAATTAATGGTACAGAGGCTGCGGTATGGCTGGGCTTTCTTTTCGACATTTGTCATTCTCCTACTGCTTTTCTTTTCCGATGCTTGTAGCGCTCCTTACTCCCAATCTTGGGGAAAAAAAGGTAGATAAAGAAAGAAAGAAAGAAGAATAATAATTTTAATAGTAATACAAGAGAAAAACAAGATTGTAATATTCATTTTGAAACGGGCATTTTATAGAAAATACTTCATGAAAATTTTCATTTTTAGATCTAAGTTAGCAAATGAAGTGTTGCTCAGTCATTTTTATGTGGAGAGAAAACTTTTGGATCACTTTATTTCTTTGAAGAAATTTCTCTTGTTTCACGATTCATCTTTTGCAAGGACTCTTATTCAGAACCTAATTAACAAGGTATGGTAATTAAAACCATTTGAATAAGGTATGGTACTTTTATTTATAACCATTTGACACCTGAGAGGAAAATGTTAACTTCTTACTGTAATTGTATAAAGACTGGTGTGATTTATCGTTTTTGCATCGAATTTGTTCGACTTTGGTTGTTACTTATTAATTAATCCCATTAGTTAATTAATTATTTTAGTTAATTTACTTGACTTAATTAGAGGTTAATGTAATATTTATGACCTGAGAAGTATTTAATTTTTTTTTTTACTAACCTTCTATCTCCTTCTAAGGGAGTTTGAGACTTATAATTATTATTACTATTATTATTATGTTTATTTATTTATTTATTTATTTATTTATTTATTATTATTATTATTATTATTATTATTATTATTATTATTATTATTATTATTATTATTATTATTATTATTATTATTATTATTATTATTATTATTATTGTTTATTTTTTTATTATTATTATTATTATTATTATTATTATTATTATTATTATTATTATTATTATTTATCTATTATTATTATTATTATTTATTATTTGCTAATTTCAGTTTATTCATAGCCGTCCTTCGCCATCATTTGTGAGTCCTGTGGAATTGAATTTAATATTGAATGAAGCTATTGTGGCCTCGTCCTCTCCCAAACATTCCTTTGCTTCCAACCTTTACTTCATGGTCATTAATTTAGCCAGAGACAGTTACTGTAAGAGTTACTAACATTAACATTCCTGTCATTATTATTTATTTTATTTTTTTATTTATTTTTAGTATAATTAAAGAATTATACAAATTAATATTATAAAATTACTTTAAATTTAACGATAAATTTTTTTAAGATTAGGAAGGTCAATTTTACGTAGTTATGGAAAAAAGAACCATCCCACATGATATTTTAGAGTAATTTGATTGTTCTTAAAGTGGATTAATTTTTTTTTTAATAGAAAAAGGTTCACACTAATGGAAAGAAATTGGAATGTTAAAAAACTTGCTTATTAAGAAATTGAGAATTTTTTTTATTATTATTTAAAGTTCGCACCTCACAGGTGTTGCCCTATTTTAGGAGGGGAACTACTCTAGGTTACCTAGAATCTGAACAAGGGAGCTAACCCTTGCCCTTGTCTTCGCGTCCCTGTCGCCCTACCGTTGTACAACTGTTGATAATTCAGGTTAGAAGGATGTGAATAAATAAAAGAAGGAACTGATCTAAGGATTAAGTTCTTAGAGTAGTATAAAATAATAATGAAAAATAATTTTATTATTTTTAAGCAACTCTAATATTAATAAGAAAGTAGTGGAGTTGACCGTTTATTTAAAGGTTTTACTGGGAATATTGAAAAGTAAGCAAAGAGGAAGAAGCAGAATATAGAGATTTTTATATCTTATAGAATAGAGATTGAGAAGTTGAATAAAGGATAAACAAAAGCGATTACTTAAATGGAACTAATAGAGAGAAATCTAACATTAAATTTTATAGTTAACAATTCTTATTTATTTTATATATATATATATATATATATATATATATATATATATATATATATATATATATATATATATATATATATATATATATATATATATATATATATATATATATATATATATATTGTCTTCCGTACTTTCATGAGATGTTGAATGCAAAAGTTGTGCAAGTTAAAAAAAACTATTTTGTGAAAATTAAGATTAATGTTTACGTTTCGTATTGTATATTTAATGGGCAACTTTTGCACATTCGGTGCAATATCTTGAGAAATAATTGAGATAGACCTACACAATTTTGGTACATAATAGATTTAAGGTAGAGATATCCAATAATGTTTAAAGTTCGATTTGTACAATAATTGACTTATACCCCTCTTGCATTCAATGGCCCATATATTACATTTATTTTTAAAATATGTAACCTCGTCGTTTTTTTGGTATAATAAAATGAAATTAACACTCAACGTATTACAAAATGTTTTTCTTTGACTTTCCATTAACAATATTGTTTAAAAAATTTAATTTGTAATATCACTTCACCCTTGATGTCTTATTGTAATATTCCTACAAATGGATGATATTGGTATATTTCTGTTGTTTACAGCTGATCCATTAGACACAATTGGTCTCCGTTATCGTGTTGAGTGGCCTTTGTGTGTCATTCTTGATGAGAAAGTACTTTCACTCTATGCTTCTGTATCTAAATTTCTTGTTCGTTTGCATCAAGTGATGCTGACAATTGAAGATACTTTTAGATACATGATCAGATTGAGTAAGTAAATCCGTATATTCTATATCACGTAACCCTTATTTGTTTTATTTTTAAATACATTTGCATATCACCATATTCACTTTACTTGATTTATTTGGTTATAATAAAATTAAGATGAAGTATTTGTAAAAATTAGTATTTATTTTAATGTATTATTAATTAAGTATACTGGCCCATATTAGTAATTAATATCATTTTATTAAATATGGAGTTTCTTGGTTGGTTAAAGATAAATAGAGCATGACTAGATGTTAAGATTTTTAGAATTTTTGTTTTTTTAACTATTTAAATTAATTTCATCTAAATTTTTTCAGGATCCCGGTTCTTAAAAATAGAAGGTATTCACTACCATCAAATAAATATCTTTCGACATGAAGTTCAGCAGTTAGTTCATGTAATCTTTGGATATATCTCACATCAGGTTAGGAAAAATTATTATTATTATTATTATTATTATTATTATTGATTAACAAAGGATAATGTGAACTAAGAATAAATAATATGAGAGAGTTATAATTACCTACAGTACACAAAAGTTATTTCAGATGTAGCCACAAATGAACCCCTTTATACATCATACTTTAACCTTTTTCTTACTAGTAAACAGTCTTGCAATTCATTTATCCTTCTTATGGCACTAATCTTCTCTTTTTTTCAACAGATCTTCATACGTATTTTACAATGAAATGTATTAATTTATACTTTAAATGAGTAATATTTTTGAGTCCTTGGTGTCACAATAATTTATTCCCTAGAATATATAAAATATATTAAATAACATTATAAAATTCATTATACCTAACCGCTACAGCAAAAGATTATTGCAATCTGCATTGCAAGAGCTTTTACCTCCTAGTCTCCGTAGATCCATTATTCTGTCCTGTCTTCCCTTTCATCACCTGCAAAAGCATATAAGATTATTTAATCTATTATTATTATTATTATTATTATTATTATTATTATTATTATTATTATTATTATTATTATTATTATTATTATCATCATCATGAAATTACTGGTGAAATGATCAAGAACGGAGGCGAGATGGTGATTGATTGGATTTGGAAGTTGTGTAACAAAGCGTTTATGGAGGGTATAGTTCCGAGGGATTGGAGGAGAGCAATAATAGTACCCTTATATAAGGGTAAGGAGGATAAGGTAATTGTAGGTATTATAGGGGAATTAGTTTATTGAGTATTGTAGGGAAGATATATGCTGGTATTTTGGTCAAAAGAGTGCGTCGAGTGACTAAAGGAATGATTGGTGAAGAACAAGGTGCGTTTAGAAGTGGTAGAGGATGTGTAGATCAAATCTTTACATTGAAACAAATTATAGAAAAAGTGAGGGAGAAGAAGAATAAATTGTATTTAGGTTTTATGGATTTGCAACAGGCGTATGGTAGGATTAATAGAGAAGCTCTATGGAAGGTGTTAGCGATATATGGTGTTGGTGTTAGGCTTCTAAATGGAATCAAGAGTATGTATGACGACAGTGAAGCGTGTGTAAGAATAAAATGAGTCGAAAGTGAGGGGTTTAGTTTTAGTAGCGGAGTGAGGCAGGGATGTGTTGTCTCCTTGGATATTCAATTTGTATATGGATGGGGATATGAAAGAATTAGAGGTGAGGGTGGCAGGGGATGGTGTTAGAATGATGGAGAGTGGAGGGTTCCCTGCCTATTATATGCGGATGATTTGGTTTTGTGTGGCGAATCTGAAGAGAGTTTGAGAGGATTGGTAGAGAGATTTGACAGGGTGTGTAAAAGGAGTGGTTTGAAAGTAAACGCAGATAAAAGTAAGGTTATGGTTGTGAGTGAGGACGGTCCTCAGTGTGGAGCTATGTTAGATGGTGAGCAGCTGGAACAAGTGTCTTGAGTTTAAATATTTAGGATATATATATATATATATATATATATATTTAGTATAGATTTGTAAATATATATATATATATATATATATATATATATATATATATATATATATATATATATATTTTCTTTCTTTCTTTCTTCACCTTCCTCTTTGCCCCAAGATTGGGGGTAAGGTGCTGTACAAGCATCGGAAAAGAAAAGCAGTAGGAAAACATGACAAACGTCGAAAAGAAAGCCCAGCCTTACCGCCCCCTCTGTACCATTAATTAGTGAGAGCTCGTCATAGACAGAAAATCCACCCTAGAGCATCATGGGACCGCGACGGACCCTCACTATGGTAAATCGTCAATGTAAGGGTTCATCCCCTGGCCCAGGTGGGCCACAACCATGCCCCCATACAAAACCCCGCCATTCTCTCCTATCATGCACCTTTATTCTCGCCTCTGACAAACTCACATTTCTCTCCTTCAGACATTCGTTCACCGACTCAATCCACTTTCTCTTCGGTCTCCTAGCCGGTCGGTTCCCAACACACTCTCCACTATACATCCGCTTAACCAACCGGCTATCATTCATCCTTTCCACATGACCAAACCATCTCAACATACTTTCATTTATTCTCTCATTTACCCCTTTCTTCACACCACACAACTCTCTAATATGTTCATTCCTCATTTTATTAATTCTTTCACACCTAGCATGCCCCTAAGATTGTCCATCTGAACACATTGAACTTTAGATCTATACTTCCTATTCCAGACCATAGTCTCACTACCATACAATAACACAGGTAACAACATACCCTCATGTAAGACTCTAGCGCACTCAAGACTTAGTCCCTTTACATTCACCAACGATTTAATTGCACCAGCAACCTCCTGCCATTCACAACTTTCCTACTACACTCTGCATCATCCGTTCCCTTCTCATCCAACACATACCCTAAATATTTAAACTCAGACACTTGCTCCAGCTGCTCATCATCTAACATAACTTCACACTGAGGACTGTCCTCACTCACAACCATAACCTTACTCTTATCTACGTTTACTTTCGAACCCCTCCTTTTACACACCCTGCCAAATCTCTCTACCAATCCTCTCAAACTCTCTTCAGATTCGCCACACAGAACCAAATCATCCGCATATAATAGGTAGGGCACCCTCCACTCATCTCCACTCTCCATCATTCTAACACCATTTCCTGCCATCCCCACCTCGAATTCTTTCATAACCCCATCCATATACACATTGAATAACCAAAGAGACATAACACAACCCTGTCTCACTCTGCTATTAATCCTAAACCAATCACCATTGACACCATTTATTCTTACACACGCTTCACTATCATCATACATACTTTTGATTCCATTCAGAAGCCTACCACCAACACCATATATCACTAATACCTGCCATAAAGCTTCCCTATTAACTCTATCATAGGCCTGTTGTAAATCCATAAAACCTAAATATAATTTATTCTTCTTCTCCCTCATTTTCTCAATCATTTGTTTCAATGTAAAGATTTGATCCACACATCCTCTACCACTCCTAAACGCACCTTGTTCTTCACCAATCAGTCCCTCAGTCACTCGACGCACTCTTTCGACCAAAATACCAGCATATACCTTCCCTACAACACTCAATATACTTATCTCCATAATTCTACACCCCCTTCCTTTTCACCCATATAAGAGTACTATTACCGCTCTCCTCCAATCCCTTGGAACTATACCCTCCATAAACGCTTTATTACACAACTTCCAAATCCAATCAATCACCATCTCGCCTCCGCTCTTGATCATTTCACTAGTAATTTCATCTATACCTGCAGATTTACCATATTCTTCAACTTTCTCACTCTACCCATTACCTCCTCCTTACTAATAACCTCATCCCCAAAATACCTATTCCTTCTTGCACCATCAAAACCACACACATTCACTAACACCTCATCATTACTGTTAATATTGTGCAGATTTTCGAAGTGTTCTTTCCACACTCCTCACATTCATCTCATCTGTTACAAAGCACCATCCCTATTCATTATTCTACAGATTCCCTTATTCTTATTCTTAACCTTTCGCGCTTCCTTCCAGAAGAGCTCCCTCTTCCCTTTGTTTTTCCTCATTCATCCTCCTTCCCCAAACTGTTCATTTACCTCTTTGTTTTCTCCTACGTATGCACCTTTTAGTATTTCTTTTTTCCTCCTTATATAATTCCAAGCATCTTTCTTTTGAAATTTCATCATTTGCTTTTAGTACATTCAACCACGCTTTTTTTTTTTACCTTTAACCGCTTTCATCACCTCTTCATTCCACCATTCGCTGTTAACATTTTTACTTCCTACTTTAGCACATCCACACACTTCCTTTGCACTACTAACAATTGCTTCCTTCATTTGCCCCCAGATTTGTTCAGTTCAACTTGACATTCACATTCAACCGATTTACTAGCGAGCGCTCTTACATACTTATCCTTATTGTCTTGCTCACTTAACTTCTCACTCTTAATTTTACCTACATCCTTTCGTATCACCTTCCTCTCCATCCAAGCCCCCACTAACTTAATTTTACATAGAACAACATAATGATCCGATAATCCCATTCCTAAACCCCTCACTGATTTAACATCCAACACATACTTCAACATCTCCTTCTTCACCAACACAAAATCAATCATACTTTTCACTTCGATACCATCTCTACCTACACCAACTCTAGTATACTTATGGATACTCTTGTGTTTAAAGAAAGTATTACTTACACACATACCTCTCTCTTCACTGAAATCAATCACCTTCCTACCATTCTCATTTTCTCCCGCCACCCCAAAACCACCTGTTATACCATCCCTTTTTTGATCACCTATCCAACCATTCAGGTCCCCAACACTATCAATCTGAAGCCCTACTTACCCCATCCAGAGCATCATTCAAATTATCCCAAAAAATCGTACTCTCTCCAACGTTTCCCTCAGAGACATACCGTCACAAATCCACACATACCTTGACCTTTTCAAACTTAAATTTAACCATTAGAATTCTAGGACTCACACACACAAAGTCTACAATAGCTTTGTACCACAGGTCACTCATCAAAATTGCAACTCTTCTCTCCTCTCATTCTTCCACACCAGCATGTACACATTTCACACACCACACCACCAACTTTTCGTTTTCCTTTCATCTTTGTTTCAGTCACAGCGAGCAAATCAAATTTGCCCTTTCTAAATACATCCATCACCTCTCCTCCTCAACATTTATTCCTCTGACATTCCATGCACCCATAAGATTCATACAGACATATATATATATATATATATATATATATATATATATATATATATATATATATATATATATATATATATATATATATATATATATTTTATATATATATATATATATATATATATATATATATATATATATATATATATATATATATATATATAGAGGGAGAGCACACACATAACAAAAGAGATAAAATTAACTCTCATTTTTAATGGTGCACTTTTCTCTTTTGCGTTCATATTCTTTACACACTCATCCTCCAGGCAACATATTACTAACCACCATTTATCCACATATCATATACACATGATTAAAGTACACACCCCTCTTCTAGATAACAACTTATAGATCCCTACTACTCATATCCCTGTGTGTGGGGGAGAAAGAATTGCCCACATCGTATGTCCTGGGTGTGTCGTAGAATTCGACTAAGGGACGGTGGTAGTTGGGTTACTGCCCACTACCACCTATCTCTTTCTAAGAATGCTGATGCATGCCTCGGAGATGATCGTGATCGCCGTAAACGGCCTTCTAATTTTCGGCGAAACAAAGGAACTGTATAAGGCTATGGAATGTCAGAGGAATAAAATGTTGAGGAGAAGAGGAGAGAGGTGGATGGATGTATTTAGAAAGGGCAAATTTGATTTGCTCGCTGTGACTGAAACAAAGATGAAAGGAAAAGATGAGTGGTGGGGTGTGAAATGTGTGTGTGCTGGTGTGGAAGAGAATGAGAGAGGGAGAGAAGAAGTATTTTGATGAGTGACCTGTGGTACAAAGCCATGGTAGACTTTGTGTGTGTGTGAGTCCTAGAATTATAATGGTTAAATTTAAGTTTGAAAAGGTAAAAATTTGTGGCTGCACGTATGGTCCATCTGAGGGAAACGTTAAAGAGAGTACGATTTTTTGGAAATCTGAATGATGTTCTGGGTGGGGTGAGTAGGAGCTTCAGATTGATAGTGTTGGGGACCTGAAAATTGTTGGATAGGTGATCAAAAAAAGGGATGGTATAATATGGTTTTGGGTAAGGGAGAGAAAACAGAATAGGAAGGTGATTATTTCTGTGAAGAGAGAAAAGTGTAGCAATGCTTTCTTTAAACATTACAAGAGTTTACAGAAATACTAGAGTTGGTGTAGGTAGAGATGGTATCGAAGTGAAAAGTATGATTGATTTTGTGTTGGTGAAGAAGATGTTGAAGTATGTGTTGATGTTAAATCAGTGAGGGGTTTAGGAATGGGATTATCGGATCATTATGTTGTTCTATGTAAAATTAAGTTAGTGGGGGCTTGGATGGAGAGGAAGGTGATACGAAAGGAAGTAGGTAAAATTAAGAGTGAGAAGTAAATAAGGATAAGTATGTAAGAGCGCTCGCTAGTAAATCGGTTGAATGTGAACAAGTTGATACTGAACAAATCTGGGGCAAATGAAGGAAGCAATTGTTAGTAGTGCAAAGGAAGTGTGTGGATGTGCTAAAGTAGGAAGTAAGAATGTTAACAGTGAGTGGTGGAATGAAGAGGTGATGCAAGCGGTTAAAAGTAAAAAAGAAGCGTGGTTGAATGTACTAAAAGCAAATGAAGTTTCAAAAGAAAGATGCTTGGAATTATATAAGGAGGAAAAAAGAAATACCAAAAGGTGCATACGTAGGAGAAAACAAGAGGTAAATGAACAGTTTGGAAGGAGGATGAATGAGGACATACAAGGGAATAGGAAGCTCTTCTGGAAGGAAGCGTGAAAGGTTAAGAATGAGAATAAGATCTGCTTAGAATAATGAATAGGATGGTGCTTTAAATGATGAAATGGATGTGAGGGAGTGTGGAAAGAACACTTCGAAAATCTGCACAATATTAACAGTAATGATGAGGTGTTAGTGAATGTGTGTGGGTTTGATGGTACAAGAAGGAATAGTATTTTGGGGATGAGGTTATTAGTAAGGAGGAGGTAATGGGTAGAGTGAGAAAGTTGAAGAATAGTAAATCTGCAGGTATAGATGAAATTACTGGTGAAATGATCAAGAGTGGAGGCGAGATGGTGATTGATTGGATTTGGAAGTTGTGTAATAAAGCGTTTATGGAGGGTATAGTTCCAAGGGATTGGAGGAGAGCGGTAATAGTACCCTTATATAAGGGTAAGGGAGAAAAGGGGAACTGTAGAAATTATAGGGGAATAAGTTTATTGAGTGCTGTAGGGAAGGTATATGCTGGCATTTTGGTCGAAAGAGTGCGTCGAGTGACTGAAGGACTGATTGGTGAAGAACAAGGTTCGTTTAGGAGTGGTAGAGGATGTGTGGATCAAATCTTTACATTAAAACAAATGAGGGAGAAGAAGAATAAATTATATTTAGGTTTTATGGATTTGCAACAGGCGTATGATAGAGTTAATAGGGAAGCTTTATGGTATGATATATGGTGTTGCTGGTAGGCTTCTGAATGAATCAAAAGTATATGACAATAATGAAGGTGAAGAATAAATGGTGTCAATGGTGATTGGTTTAGGATTAATAGCGGGGAGTGAGACAGGGTTGTGTTATGTCTCCTTGGTTATTCAATTTGTATATGGATGGGGTTATGAAAGAATTCGAGGTGGGGATGGCAGGAAATGGTGTTAGAATGATGGAGAATGGAGATGAGTGGAGGGTGCCCTACCTATTATATGCGGATGATTTGGTTGTGTGGCGAATCTGAAGAGAGTTTGAGAGGATTGGTAGAGAGATTTGGCAGGGTATGTAAAAGGAGGGGTTTGAAAGTAAACGTAGATAAGAGTAAGGTTATGGTTGTGAGTGAGGACAGTCCTCAGTGTGAAGTTATGTTAGATGGTGAGCAGCTGAAGCAAGTGTCTGAGTTTAAATATTTAGGGTATGTGTTGGATAAGAAGGGAACGGATGATGCAGAATGTAGTAGGAAAGTTGTGAATGGCAGGAAGGTTGCTGGTGCAATTAAATCGTTGGTGAATGTAAAGGGACTAAGTCTTGAGTGCGCTAGAGTCTTACATGAGGGTATGTTGTTACCTGTGTTATTGTATGGTAGTGAGACTATGGTCTGGAATAAGAAGTATAGATCTAAAGTTCAATGTATTCAGATGGACAATCTTAGGAGCATGCTAGGTGTGAGAAGAATTAATAAAATGAGGAATGAACTTATTAGAGAGTTGTGTGGTGTGAAGAAAGGGGTAAATGAGAGAATAAATGAAAGTATGTTGAGATGGTTTGGTCATGTGGAAAGGATGAATGATAGTCGGTTGGTTAAGCGGATGTATAGTGGGGAGTGTGTTGGGAACTGACCGGCTGGGAGACCGAAGAGAAAGTGGATTGAGTCGGTGAACGAATGTTTGAAGGAGAGAAATGTGAGTTTGGCAGAGGCGAGAATAAAGGTGCATGATAGGAGAGAATGGCGGGGTTTTGTATGGGGCATGGTTGTGGCCCACCTGGGCCAGGGGATGAACCCTTACATTGACGATTTACCATAGTGAGGGCCTGTCGCGGTCCCATGAAGCTCTAGGGTGGATTTTCTGTCTGTGACGAGTTTTCACTAATTAATGGTACAGAGGGGGCGGTAAGGCTTTCTTTTCGACATTTGTCATATTCTCCTACTGCTTTTCTTTTCCGATGCTTGTAGCGCACCTTACTCCCAGTCTTGGGAAAAAAGGTAGATAAAGAAAGAAAGAATATATATATATATATATATATATATATATATATATATATATATACATATATATATATATATATATATATATATATATATATAAAGATATTAAAGAATATATATATATATATATATAAATTATTTTTATATATATATATATATATATATATATATATATATATATATATATATATATATATAGTATATATATATATATAATATATATATATATATATATATATATATATATATATATATATATATATATATGTAAGGGAGAGTAATTCCAGGATCACCAATATTTGTAGAATGGTCTAGAAATACGGATGACCCTTATACTACGGAATGTTACTTCCCTTATATATATATATATAAATATACCGTATATATATATATATATATATATATATATATATATATATATATATATATATATATATATATATATATATATATATATATATATATATATATATATATATATATATATATATATATATATATATATATATATATATATATATATATATATATATATATATATATATATATATATATATATATATATATATATATATATATATATATATAGATAGATAGATATTTTATATATATAGTATACAGAATTATACTTATACCGAAGAATCTATTCTATTAAGGAAATCCTACCTATATATTATTATATTTTAAATATTTTAAGTTAATGAGTTTATAAGAAAGGATTTTTACAGTCAGTTAACAAATAGATATGTATTTACCTGACTCAAACTATAATAAGAGAAGAGCAGCAGACGGTATTACTTCCGATACCCCTCTTCTTTACCCGATAAGGCTTCGCTTACGGGGGTATTTGTCTTAGGACCTAGCCTCTCATTCACCACGTCACCCTAGGTAGACATTTCGGAGGTGAGCGGTTCATCCAAACATTACTTTCGTCTTAACATACATACCTATTAAATTGACTTAGAAGGGGGTTAAATAACACCCTAGTTAGTTTTTAGTTTTTAATTGATTATTATCTACAACATTTTGTACAAACTTTTATACACTTTACACATACACTATAGTCATAAATCTTCACACAATTACACTTATACAAATTTACATAGGAACACACCCTAGTTTAATATGAAACCGAGGTGGTCGTTAATTTTGTTACGAAATTTAACAATGATATGAACAGTTCGAGAACAAGGGAGTAAATGGGAAAATATATTCTTAATTATTACAACAATTTTATGAACAGTAGAAACAATTCGTTTAATTTCTAAGTAAGTATTCTAAAGTAATTTAATAATAAGTTTTTATAAGAAGTTCAATGTTTTTATATTTTTTGCACACTTAACTGATATTTAAACTTTCAAGTTCACAACTATATTAATATGATTAATATAAAACCACGAAATGGGAAGTGTTTGGCAATTTCCGGGATAAGTCCAACGTTTTTGGGGTAACAAAATCCTCAACAGAGGAATTATAGTTAAAGCCTTTCCTTTCACAATGAAGCTTAGCAAAAGGGAACAGCATTAGAATTCTAGGACTAGAGAAAGCTCACAAAAAGAAGCCTAGAAGAACTTTCATCACCAATGAAGTCCTTCATTTAAAACAGCCAGGCAATAGAACCCTGGGGAAAACATAAAACAAAGGGGGTTATGCTTTCACCCAGTTTCTCTTTATTATTTTACTTAATTATTTTATTCAATATATTATAATCTTAATATTAATTTTAACTTTCATTTTAGGTAGAACTTACCCTGGACTGGTAAGCCGTACTGGGAGGGGTTCTATTTATAAGAAGGGAACTGCAGGATTGAAAGCTGGGAACGAAGATACAGCGCGGGAGCAACTGGAATATTGGGAAAACTTTTACTTAAATAATATTCTTAAAGTATTTTAAATTAAGCCATAAAATCATTTTCTTTAACTTATATTTAATTAATTACTTTCATATATTTTTACTAACCTGCAAAGTCCTTGTATAATTATACAGGAATCGTCGGTAACAACAGGAGCATGGGAGCTCAATAGGATTGGTAATGGTGTCCAATATAAACAATTACGTGGGATTGGGACACATATTATAAGTTAAACATAAGTTTATCAAAAATCATAAATTTCAGGAACTGATACATACTAAGAACTATGGCTGGAATATAGATATAATATATTAGTAATAACAATCTATTATCTTAATGATTTCCATAAATGAATCAATATAATGAACGAGGGATGAAAAATGACTTTAATAACTATAATAATAAAATTCCGCTCCAAAACACTTAAAACAAAAATAAAATAAAAGTTTTGTGTGTTACTTCCCCTTACATATATATATATATATATATATATATATATATATATATATATATATATATATATATATATATATATATATATATATATATATATATATATATATATATATATATATATTTTTATTATATATATATATATATATATATATATATATTTGATGGAAGGGAACGGACGATGCAAAGTAAGTTGGAAAGTTGTGTATGCAGGAAGGTGGCAGGCAATTAAATCTTATGGATGTAAAGGACTGTTTGAAAGAAGCCCACATGGCAGAAAGGTTACCCGTGTTACTCTATAGTAGTGAGACTATGGTCTGGAATATGAGGTATAGATCTAAAGTACAATGTGTTCACATGGACAATCTTAGAGAAGAATTGGATTGAGTTAGTAATGGAATGCCTGGAGGAGAGAAATGTGAGTTTGGCAGAGGCGAGGAGAAAGATGCATAATAGGAGTGAATTTCGGGGTTTTGTGAGAGGACGGACCCTCATTATGGTAAATCGTCAGTGTTAGGGTTCATCCATTGGCCCAGGTGGGCCACAACCATACCCCCCTCACAAAACCCCGCCATTCACTCCTATTATGCACCTTTATTCTCGCCTCTGAAAAACTCACATTTCTCTCCTTCAAACATTCGTTTACTGACTCAATCCACTTTTTCTTCGGTCTCCCAGCCGGTCGGTTCCCAACACACTCGCCACTATACATCCGCTTAATCAACCGACTATCATTCATCCTTTCCACATGACCAAACCATCTCAACATACTTTCATTTATTCTCTCATTTTACCCCTTTCACACCACACAACTCTCTAATACGTTCATTCCTCATTTTATCAATTCTTCTCACACCTAGCACTCCCCTAAGATTGTCCATCTGAACACATTGAACTTTAGATCTATACTTCTTATTCCAGACCATAGTCTCACTACTGTACAATAACACAGGTAACAACATACCCTCATGTAAGACCCTAGCGCACTCAAGACTTAGTCCCTTTACATTCACCAATGATTTAATTTCACCAGCCACCTTCCTGCCATTCACAACTTTCCTACTACACTCTGCATCATCCGTTCCCTTCTCATCCAACATATACCCTAAATATTTAAACTCAGACACTTGTTCCAGCTGCTCACCATCTAACATAACTTCACACTGAGGACTATCCTCACTCACAACCATAACCTTACTCTTATCTATGTTTACTTTCAAACCCCTTCTTTTACACACCCTGCCAAATCTCTCTACCAATCCTCTCAATCTCTTCAGATTCGCCACACAAAACCAAATCATCCGCATATAATAGGTAGGGCACCCTCCACTCATCTCCATCATTCTAACACCATTTCCTACCACCCCCACCTCTAATTCTTTCATAACCCCATCCATATACAAATTGAATAACCAAGGAGACATAACACAACCCTGCCTCACTCCGCTATTAATACTAAACCAATCACCTTTAACACCATTTATTCTTACACACGCCTCACTATCGTCATACATACTTTTGATTCCATTCAGAAGCCTACCACCAACACCATATATCACTAACACCTGCCATAGAGCTTCCTTATTAACCCTATCCTACGCCTGTTGCAAATCCATAAAACCTAAATACAATTTATTCTTCTTCTCCTCATTTTCTCAATCATTTGTTTCAATGTAAAGATTTGATCCACACATCCTCTACCACTCCTAAACGCACCTTGTTCTTCACCAATCAGTCCTTCAGTCACTTGACGCACTCTTTCTAACCAAAACACCAGCATATATCTTCCCTACAACACTCAATAAACTAATTTCCCTATAATTTCTACAGTTCCCCTTATCTCCCTTACCCTTATATAAGGGTACTATCACTGCTCTCCTCCAATCCCTCGGAACTATACCCTCCATTAACGCTTTATTACACAACTTCCATATTCAATCAATTACCATCTCGCCTCCGTTCTTGATCATTTCACCAGTAATTCCATCTCTACCTTCAGATTTACCATTCTTCAACTTCCTCACTCTACCCATTACCTCCTCCTTGCTAATAACCTCATCCCCAAAATACCTATTCCTTCTTGCACCATCAAACCCACACACATTCACTATCACCTCTTCATTACTCTTTATGTTATGCAGATTTTCGAAATGTTCTTTCCACACTCCCCTCACATTCATTTCATCAGTTACAAAAGCACCATCATTATTCATTATTCTAAGCAGGTTCCCCTTATTCTCATTCTTAACCTTTCGCGCTTCCTTCCAGAAGAGCTTTCTATTCCCTTGTAAGTCCCCATTCATCCTCCTTCCAAACTGTTCATTTACCTCTTCTTTTCTCCTACGTATGCATCTTTTAGTATTTCTTTTTTCTTCCTTATATAATTCCAAGCATATTTCTTTTGAAACTTCATCATTGGCTTTTAGTACATTCAACCACGCTTCCTTTTACTTTTAACCGCTTGCATCACCTCTTCATTCCATCACTCACTGTTAACATTCTTACTTCCTGCTTTAGCACATCCACATACTTCTTTTGCACTGCTAACAATTGCTTCCTTCATTTGCTTCCAGATTTGCTCAGTTTCAACTTGTTCACATTCAACTGATTTACTTGCGAGCGCTCTTACATACTTATCCTTATTACCTTGTTCACTTAACTTCTCACTCTTAATTTTACCTACTTCCTTTCGTATCACCTTCCTCTCCATCCAAGCCCCCACTAACGTAATTTTACATAGAACAACATAATGATCCGATAATCCCATTCCTAAACCCCTCACTGATTTAACATCCAACACATACTTCAACATCTCCTTCTTCACCAACACAAAATCAATCATACTTTTCACCTCGATACCATCTCTACCTACACCAACTCTAGTATACTTATGGATACTCTTATGTTTAAAGAAAGTATTACTTACACACATACCTCTCTCCCCTCACAGAAATCAATCACCTTCCTACCATTCTCATTTTCTCCCGACACCCCAATGCCACCTTGTTACACATCCCTTTTTTGATCACCTTTCCAACCATTTAGGTCCCGCGGCAAATGAACTGAATCTCCCACTCACCCCATCCAAAACATCATTCAGATTATCCCAAAAAATCGTACTCTCCAACGTTTTAATTTGATGGACCATATATATATATATATATATATACAACTATACAATATATATATATATATATATATATATATATATATATATATATATATATATATATATATATATATATATATATATATATATATATATATATATATATATATATATATATATATATATATATATATATATATATATATATATATATATATATATATATATATATATATATATATATATATATATATATATATATATATATATATATATTAGGGATGTGCCGAATAGTGAAAAAGCCGAATACCGAATATTCGGCTAAAAGTATTCGGCCGAATACTGAATATTCGGCCGAATAATCACTTCGCTATTCGGCCGAATAGTTATTTCAAAGTTCGGTCATCCATTTAGGGGAAAATAAAGAAAACTTACACTGGTCAACAAAAAAGGTGAAATTTTTCTTGGATGGACTTTTGTAGCAGATATATAGTAATTCGGAGGTGCTGATTCCATATATATTCTCGGATTTGCTGTATCACATCTCGTTTTCGTGCAATCATGGATCCCTATTTTTGCATATTCCCTAGGAATGACAAAATTCATGTGCGCACTACGTAGGCTGTATAGACGTTACCTTCCGCATATATCTACAGTAGCAGCATGTTTACTGCGGTCGATATTCGGGAAGCATGTGGTAACTTTAGTACGTCTACATGTATGGATGCCAATGACCTGAATGATGTCTATCATCCATCTGAAATACAGTCGGATGGTCCGTCATTGTTCACCCAGGGTGAACTGAACGATCTTGTATGAGAGTTGTATTTGCCGAAGTTGTCCTGAGCTGTTGGCTTCGAGGTTGCATGAAAAATGACTACTGGACCATGGTACAAGAGTAACATTTTATCGTAACAGAGAAGCAGAGCTGCGGAGGCTCTTCCAGTCAGATGGTAACCTTGTGTATTGCAGTGAAGTTGCAGGCCTACTACTCGCTATGGGACTCCCAGCATACGATGCAGGTGAGTGGCGACTGTTTATTGACACTTCCAAGAGCAGTTTAAAGTGTGTTGTTACACAACGGCAACAGGTATGCTTCGGTTCCAGTAGGGTACTCGGTACGGATGAGAGAGGAGTATGCAAAAATCAAGACAGTTTGAAGAGGCTACAATATCAGGTACATGGATGGTAAATATGCGTCGACCTCAAAATGGTAAACATTTTGCTCAGTCAGCAAGCAGGTTTCACCAAATATACCTGCTTCCTGTGCTATTGGGGCAGCCGGGCGGCAAAGGATCACTGGACCAAAAGAGAATGGCCACCGAGGGAAACCTTGACGCCAGGTGACAGGAACATCGTACGTGAACCACTTGTACAGAGAGAAAATATCATCTTACCTCCACTACACATAAAACTTGGTTTGATGAAACAATTTGTGAAGGCCCTGGACCATGGTGAATGCTTCCGCTATATATGCTCAACGTTTCCTGGTCTGAGTGACGAGAAGAAAAAAGCTGGGATATTTGATGGCCCACAAATACGGACACTTCTCCGTGATGCTGCCTTTGCTACAACAATGACTGTGTTAGAGGCAAGAGCGTGGAATGCTTTTTCAGATGTAGCACAGAATTTTCTGGGGAACAGGAAAGCCGAGAACCACTAACATTGTACAGGAACTGCTAGACAGTTTTCATTCTCATGGATGTAGAATGAGTATAAAGTTGCACTACTTACATTCTCACCTAAGAAAATTTCCGGATAACCTAGGCGATGTTAGTGATGAGCAGAGTGAACGCTTCCATCAAGATCTAAAGTTCATGGAAGGACGTTACCAGGGCAAGTGGGATATCAATATGATAACCGACATTTGTTGGAGCTTGATGAGGGATATTCCAGACACTATGCACAGTAGATCGTCTACGAAGAAAAAGTTACTACCATCGTAGGTATGTTTACATTAACTAAACCCATTCCTTCTATTACATTTATTGTTGTCCCATATTACTCTTTATTCATAGTTGTATTATATGTTTAACATATATCTATCAAAGACATATATCATGATCACAGATTTGTTTCTTCCTTCATATCCAATACAAATATAAATTTTATTAAATATATATATTTATATATATATATATATATATATATATATATATATATATATATATATATATATATATATATATATATATATATATATATATATATATATATATATATATATATATATATATTAATATATATATATATATATAGTATATATATATATATATATATATATATTCCCAATAATTGTGATAGACCCTTTTGAAAAAGGTAAAAATCATAAAATTTTGCAAATAATATCAATAAATGATGATATGTAAAACCATTATATTTTTGGAATCAGCACATCAGTAATCAATTGCGAAACCCCGTCCAAGAAATTTCATGCAAAACTTATATACAAAGTAATAAAACAAAAGTAAATAACTATTTTTTACCTATAGCAAACCATTCACATATTAAAATAATTAAATGAAAATTGAAAAGGTTCGTAGTTAAAGATATTAAACTAAACTTCATTTGAATAATCTTTAAGGTTAAAATGACAGAACATTAGCAGTTCCATTTTCAGGGGATAACCTATTTCTTGTGGCTTCATAAATACTTCCTCCTGTTCTAAATATTCTTCACTGACTGATGACGGTGGAGCTGAAAGGTATTTTATTGCTAGTTTTTTCAAATTCATGCAAAACTATTTCCAGTGTTTTTCCACCAATTGAAGGGGAATATCACATCTTCACTGGTCAAAGTAGTCAAACTTATATATTTGTTTATTTCTTTATGTAATTCCATTAGCCTTTTACTCTTATGTACAATAATCACATCGTCAGAAGAATGGACTCTTTTCACTCTCACTTTCTTTCTGTATGACGATTTTGATGCCAAAATTTCTTAAACAATCCATTAAAGAAGTAAAAATGGAACCTTCAGCTTCACTTTCCCCAATTACGTGAATCATCTGTCAGCAGAAGAGAAAAGAGTTAAATTTTTCACATTTCTTTCCATGCTCTAACAATCATATATTTTTTTACTGATTCATTTGATTCATGTTGAAAAATTGAATCGAAGATCTAAGAAAGTAGCTACACACAAAGATTTACTACATAGAAACTTAAAAGTCTTTTTCTACTGATTTCTTAAGCTTTTCAACGAGTGTAATTATTCCACCGAAGCTTGCTCTTAATTGCCTTATTTAAAAATAGATTTACTGCTAAAATGGAAGGGATCAATTGGGCGACTGTTACTTCACGTTTAATGCTTATTTAGTGATGCGTTGTCAAAATGGCTCAGGTAAATGAATAATTTTGCCAATGAAAATCTAAACATTTTCTGATTGCATTCAGCAGCGTATATGGATGGTTTACCTTTTCTTCAAAACAATCTTTAAAAATGTCGTTACTTCTGTTCAGCTTCTATAAATACATTAAAACTTTTTATGTAGTTTGACATTCAGCTGCATCTGCAAAGTTTTAAGCTTTGCAGCTGCAGTTGCTGAATGGTGAAATGAGAGGATATGCTTCTGCAAGTAAATAAAATATTTTTAACAGACTTCTGACATAATATTGAATCGAATGCATAGTTGCAACATGTGAATAAACATGAAATTGATAGCAAGCCGCTCTCCCTTATACTAGCTACCATGTTTGGTCCATTATCCCGTATCACTAAAGGAACTGAAAAATGTCAAAGGCCCTTATAAGATCTGACAAATGACAAAGATTTTCGCCATATTAGCTATAAAATTTGGCTATATTTTTATTTTTTTGGAAAATAGGTTTCCAAAATTTCAATTTTAAATTGAAATAACTTTCCTTTATGTTGACGTAATTTATTGTTTATAAAGCTCAATATTCGGCCCGAATAGTTCGGTAAAAAGCCGAATACCTAATATTTGGTACCAAAAGCGAATACCAAAAACGTACTCAAAATTGGGTACATCCCTATTAATTTTGAAGAGTAGTATATATATATATATATATATATATATATATATATATATATATATATATATATATATATATATATATATATATATATATATATATATATATAGGCACTTATCCTTTAAAAGGAAGTTACATAAAGTAGCGCGATATCGAAGATCGCACAACTCTGCTTGTGCATCCCTGCATGTGACGTGTTAGCTAAACCTCCAATAGAAAGATGAAAAAGTTGCCACATGTTGCTTTTTATATCATGTTAATTTTTATATGCTAATTTTTTAATTTTTTTTAAGGCTCGAGCCGACGGAGGAACAGAGGGGGACGAAGGCCCCCTTCGTCGTCCCCGCTTTGGCTTCGACCCTGGACTCTTCCATCTTGCTATTTAATCGTGGGAGCCCTTTAGTTAAAAAAAAAAACTTATTGGCAACCTTGTCGCAATTATTGCCTTTAAATTATCTAAAAATCGATTACATCGTTCGTTCTATATATATCGGTTAACTTCTTTTTAGAACAAGTTCCTATATATATATATATATATATATATATATATATATAGTATATATATATATATATATATATATATATATATATATATATATAATATTCTTCTATATATATATATATATATATATATATATATATATATATATATATATATATATATATATATATATATATATATATATATAAAATATTTATTTCATATATAGGCTATCGAAGGTAGTTGGAGTCACTTTCAGAAAAAATTAAGGGACAATGTAACAACATTAGATGATCTATACCATTCACACTTTCAGTTTATTCAAGAAGTTAATGAGAAGTATGTAATATGAATTAGTAGTAGTAGTAGTATCATCATTTTACAAATATTTATTCATCGATATGTGCAATACATAAATGTAGTATTAAATGTATTCCTTCGCCATATATCTGTTAGTTGCAAGTTAATTACTTTTAGCCTTAAGTTTTCAACAAGCTGAATTTGGATTAATATTTACGGTTCATGTCAATAAATCCTTACGTTTTTCTCTGACTCATAAAATTTTAGGTTAAATTTTTACATTTTAGTTTAAATTTTTAAAATCTATGATAAAATAAATTTCATTTATTTTAAGAAAGGTAAAGCATTAAATTTTTAAAATCACGTTCCTTTTTTTAAGTAAAGTGTAATTATATATATATATATATATATATATATATATATATATATATATATATATATATATATATATATATATATATATATATATATATATATATATATATATATATATATATATATATATATATATATATTTCTTTCTTTCTTCATCTACCTTTTTTCCCCAAGACTGGGGGTAAGGTGCGTACATGCATCGGAAAAGAAAAGCAGTAGAAGAATATGACAAAAGTCGAAAAGAAAGCCCAGCCTTACCGCCCCCTCTGTACCATTAATTAGTAAGAACTCGTCGCAGTCAGAAAATCCACCCTAGAGCTTCACGGGACCGCGACGGATCCTCACTATGGTAAATCGTCAAGTGTAGGGTTCATCCTCTGGCCCAGGTGGGCCACAACCATACCCCCTCACAGAACCCCGCCATTCATTCCTATCATGCACCTTTCTTCTCGCCTCTGACAAACTCACATTTCTCTACTGCAGAAATTCCTTTACTGACTCAATCCACTTTTTCTTCGGTCTCCCAGCTGGTCGATTCCCAACACACTCGCCACTATACATCCGCTTAACCAACCGACTATCATTCATCCTTTCCACATGACCAAACCATCTCAACATACTTTCATTTATTCTCTCGTTTACCCCTTTCTTCACACCACACACAACTCTAATACGTTCATTCCTCATTTTATCAATTCTTCTCACACCTAGCACGCCCCTAAGATTGTCCATCTGAACACATTGAACTTTAGATCTATACTTCTTATTCCAGACCATAGTTTCACTACTATACAATAACACAGGTAACAACATACCCTTATGTAAGAACCTAGCGCACTCAAGACTTAGTCCCTTTACATCCACCAACGATTTAATTGCACCAGCCACCTTCCTGCCATTAACAACTTTCCTACTACACTCTGCATCATCCGTTCCCTTTTCATCCATCATATATCCTAAATATTTAAACTCAGACACTTGTTCCAGCTGCTCACCATCTAACATAACTTCACACCTAGGACTGTCCTCACTCACAACCATAACCTTACTCTTATCTACGTTTACTTTCAAACCCCTCCTTTTACACACCCTGCTAAATCTCTCTTCCAATTTTCTCAAACTTTTGTGGCGTCTGGTGCAGGAGGCTGCTAGCACCACTGAGGAATCCTAAGCAGCTTTCGGGAAGAAACGCCACTTTATCGTGACAACGCTCACTCTCTTCAACATCTAATATTCTTCTATTGAAGGTGGTTATTCAAGACTTGAACCTAGCCCCTTCACTCTCTTCAGATTCACCACACAAAAACAAATCATCTGCATATAATAGGTAGGACACCTTCCACTCACCTCCATTCTCCATCATTCTAGGACCATTTCCTGCCATCCCCATCTCTAATTCTTTCATAACCCCATCCATATACAAATTGAATAACCAAGGAGACATAACACATCCCTGCCTCAATCCGTTATTAAAATTAAACCAATCACTTTTGACACCATTTATTCTTACACACACTTCATTATCGCCATACATACTTTTGATTCCATTCAGAAGCCTACCACCAACGCCATATATCACTAACACAGAGCTTTCCTATTAATCCTATCATATGTCTGTGGCAAATCCATAAAACCTAAATACAATTTATTCTTCTCCCTCATTTCTCAATCATTTCAATGTAAAGATTTGAACCACACATCCTCTACCACTCCTAAACGCACCTTGTTCTTCACCAATCAGTCCATCAGTCACTCGACGAACTCTTTCGACCAAAACACCAGCATATATCTTCTCTACAACACTCAATAAACTAATTCCCCTATAATCTCCTCCAATTCCTCGGAATTATACCCTCCATAAACGCTTTATTACACAACTTCCAAATCCAATCAATCACTATCTCGCCTCCGTTCTTTATCATTTCACCAGTAATTTCATCTATACCTGTAGATTTACCATTCTTCCACTTTCTCACTCTACCTATTACCTCCTCCTTACTAATGACCTCATCCCCAAAATACCTATTCCTTCTTGCACCATCAAACCCACACACATTCACTATCACCTCTTCATTACTTCCAATATTATACAGGTTTTCAAAGTGTTCTTAACTTCTTTCCATACTCCCTTCACATCCATTTCATCAGTTACAAAAGCACCATCCCTATTCATTATTCTAAGCAGATTCCCCTTATTCTCATTCTTAACCTTTCGCGCTTCCTTCCAGAAGAGCTTCCTATTCTCTTGTAAGTCCCCATTCATCCTTCTTCCAAACTGTTCATTTACCTCTTTTCTTCTACGTATGCACCTTTTAGTATTTCTTTTTTCCTCCTTATATAATTTCAAACATCTTTCTTTTGAAACTTCACCATTGGCTTTTAGTACATTCAACCACGCTTCTTTTTTACTTTTAACCGCTTGCATCACCTCTTCATTCTACCACTCGGCACTCACTGTTAACATTCTTACTTATTATATATATATATATATATATATATATATATATATATATATATATATATATATATATATATATATATATATATATATATATATATTTATATTCTTATATATTTATATATATATATATGCATTCATATTCTTCACACACTTATCCTCCAGGCAACATATTACTGACCACCATTTATCCACATATCATATACACATACTTAAAGTACACACCCATCTTCTAGATAACACTTTACAGACATCCCTACTACTCATATCCCTGTGTGTGGGGGAGAAAGAATTGCCCACATCGTATGTCCTGTGTGTCGTAGGAGCCGACTAAGGGACGGTGATAGTTGGGTTGGCTGCCTACTACCATCTATTTCTTGCCAGGAATGCTAATGCAGGCCTCGGAGAGGGTCGTGATCGCCGTAAACGGCCTTCTATCTTTCGGCGAAATTGTATGAATCGTATGGGTACATGGAATGTCAGAGGAATAAATGTTGAGGAGAAGAGGAGAGAGGTGATGGATGTATTTAGAAAGGGCAAATTTGATTTGCTCGCTGTGACTGAAACAAAGATGAAAGGAAACGAAGAATTGAGTGGTGTTTTGTGAAATGTGTGCTGGTGTGGAAATGAATGAGAGAGGAAGAGAAGGAGTTGCAATTTTGATGAGTGACCTGTGGTACAAAGCTATGGTAGACTTTGTGTGTGAGTCCTGGAATTCTAATGGTTAAATTTAAGTTTGAAAAGGTCAAGGTATGTGTGGTTGTGACGTATGGTCCATCTGAGGGAAACGTTGAAGAGAGTACGATTTTTTGGGATAATCTGAATGATGTTCTGAATGGGGTGAGTAGGAGCTTCAGATTGATAGTGTTGGGGGACCTGAATGGTTGGATAGGTGATCAAAAAAGGGATGGTATAACAGGTGGTTTTGGGGTGGCGGGAAAAATGAGAATGGTAGGAAGGTGATTGATTTCTGTGAAGAGAGAGGTATGTGTGTAAGTAATACTTTCTTTAAACACAAGAGTATCCATAAGTATACTAGAGTTGGTGTAGGTAGAGATGGTATCGAAGTGAAAAGTATGATTGATTTAGTGTTGGTGAAGAAGGAGATGTTGAAGTATGTGTTGGATGTTAAATCAGTGAGGGGTTTAGGAATGGGATTATTGGATCATTATGTTGTTCTGTGTAAAATTAAGTTAGTGGGGGCTTGGATGGAGGTGATACGAAAGGAAGTAGGTAAAATTAAGTGAGAAGTTAAGTGAGCAAGACAATAAGGATAAGTATGTAAGAGCGCTCGCTAGTAAAACGGTTGAATATGAACAAGTTGATACTGAACAAATCTGGGGGCAAATGAAGGAAGCAATTGTTAGTAGTGCAAAGGAAGTATGTGGATGTGCTAAAGTAGGAAGTAAGAATGTTAACAGTGAATGGTGGAATGAAGAGGTGATGAAAGCGGTTAAAGGTAAAAAAGAAGCGTGGTTGAATGTACTAAAAGCAAATGATGAAGACTCAAAAGCAAGATGCTTGGAATTATATAAGGAGGAAAAAGAAATACTAAAAAGGTGTATACGTAGGAGGAAAACAAGAGGTAAATTAACAATTTGGAATGACGGTGAATGAAGACTTACAGGGGAATAGGAAGCTGGAAATCCAAAAAGTTAAGAATGAGAATAAGGGGAATCTGCTTAGAATAATGAATAGGGATGGTGCTTTTGTAACTGATGAAATGGATGTGAGAGGAGTGTGGAAAGAACACTTCGAAAATCTGCACAATATTAACAGTAATGAAGAGGTGATAGTGAATGTGGGTTTGATGGTGCAAGAAGGAATAGGTATTTTGGGAAGAAGTTAGTAAGGAGGAGGTAATGGGTAGAGAAAAAGTTGAAGAATGGTAAATCTGCAGGTATAGATGAAATTACTGGTGAAATGATCAAGAACGGAGGCGAGATGGTGATTGATTGGATTTGGAAGCTGTGTAATAAAGCGTTTATAGAGGGTATAGTTCCAAGGGATTGGAGGAGAGCAGTAATAGTACCCTTATATAAGGGTAAGGGGGATAAGGGAACTGTAGAAATTATAGGGGAATAAGTTTATTGAGTGTAGGGAAGGTATATGCTGGTATTTTGGTCGAAAGAGTGCGTCGAGTGACTGAAGGACTGATTGGTGAAGAACAAGGTGCGTTTAGGAGTGGTAGAGGATGTGTGGATCAAATCTTTACATTGAAACAAATGATTGAGAAAATGAGGGAGAAGAAGAATAAATTGTATTTAGGTTTTATGGATTTGCAACAGGCGTATGATAGTTAATAGGGAAGGTTTATGGCAGGTGTTAGTGATATATGGTGTTGGTGGTAGGCTTCTGAATGAAATCAAAAGTATGTATGACGATAGTGAAGCGTGTGTAAGAATAAATGGTGTCAATGGTGAGTGGTTTAGGATTAATAGTGTACATGATAATTTGTATATGGATGGGGTTATGAAAGAATTCGAGGTGGGGATGGCAGGTAATGGTGTTAGAATGGTGGAGAATGGAGATGAGTGGAGGGTGCCCTACCTATTATATGCGGATGATTTGGTTCTGTGTGGTGAATCTGAAGAGAGTTTGAGAGGATTGGTAGAGAGATTTGGCAGGGTGTGTAAAAGGAGGGGCTTGAAAGTAAACGTGGATAAGAGTAAGGTTATGGTTGTGAGTGAGGACACTCCTCAGTGTGAAGTTATGTTAGATGGTCAGCAGCTGGAACAAGTGTCTGAGTTTAAATATTTAGGGTATATGCTGGATGAAAAGGGAACGGACGATGCAGAGTGCAGTAGGAAAGTTGTGAATGGCAGGAAGGTGGCTGGTGCAATTAAATCGTTGGTGAATGTAAAGGGACTAAGTCTTGAGTGTGCTAGGGTCTTACATGAGGGTATGTTGTTACCTGTGTTATTGTATAGTAGTGAGACTATGGTCTGGAATAAGAAGTATAGATATAAAGTTCAATGTGTTCAGATGGACAATCTTAGGGGTGTGCTAGGTGTGAGAAGAATTGATAAAGTGAGGAATGAACGTATTAGAGAGTGGTGTGGTGTGAAGAAAGGGGTAAATGAGAGAATAAATGAAAGTATGTTGAGATGGTTTGGTCATATGGAAAGGATGAATGATAGTCGGTTGGTTAAGCGGATGTATAGTGGCGAGTGTGTGGGAACAGGTCGGAGAGACCGAAGAAAAGTGGATTGAGTCAGTAAGCGAATGTTTGAAGGAGAGAAATGTGAGTTTGGTAGAGGCGAGAAGAAAGGTGTATAACAGGAGTGAATGGCGGGGGATTGTGAGGGGGTATGGTTGTGGCCCACCTGGGCCAAGGGATGAACCCTTACATTGACGATCTACCATAGTGAGGGTCCATCGCTGTCCCATGAAGCTTTAGGGTGGATTTTCTGACTGCGATGAGTTCTCACTAATTAATGGGTATTGAGGGGGCGGTAAGGCTGGGCTTTCTTTTCGACTTGTGTCATGTTCTTCTACTGCTTTTCTTTTCCGATGCCCGTCGCGCACCTTACTCCCATTCTTGGGAAAATATAAGGAAGATAAAGAAAGAAAGAAAGAATATATATATATATATATATATATATATATATATATATATATATATATATATATATATATATATATATATATATATATATATATATATATATATATATATATATATATATATATATAAACTCCCGGAATGTATTATTTTATCTTGTAGTTATATTATTTTTCATTAGATATTTATAGAGTTTAATAAATTTTAAAACAATACCATAGGGTAGACGCACGGCAGGCCGGCGTGCATGCATGGCCGACCGCTCGCTGAAGCTCTCGCCCCAAATGCGCGCAGCGCAAGTAAGCTGTATATATCAGAGAGAGAAACTTTTATCGTAATAAATCTTAATTGACTAAATAAAATTGATTAAAAAACTTTAAAAAATCTTAACTGTCTATATAAAAATGTTTAAAAAATTTTAAAATAAAAAAATTAAAACGTAAACAACTAAAGATTTATTGAACTTCACCAAATATATATTGAATAAATTTATTTTTTCTTTTATTGGTTTAATTTTACTTTTTCATTATTAATA
The DNA here is from genome assembly GCA_015478945.1 of Trachelipus rathkii. Taxonomy (NCBI): domain Eukaryota; kingdom Metazoa; phylum Arthropoda; class Malacostraca; order Isopoda; family Trachelipodidae; genus Trachelipus; species Trachelipus rathkii. The sequence goes on from JABUQX010036644.1 coordinate 56,574, forward strand.
AAACTTCTCCAAAAAACGTAAGAAAAAACTGACATGACCCATATTTACTATCCATAAAAAATATCAACTCGCATTTACTTTAAAATTTGCAAATAAAACTTTCTTTTTTTTCAGATATATATTTTTTAGACATCTTAATTACTACTATATTAACTGTCCATCAAAAATCCTCTGTTAGATTAATTTTAGAATATGTGAATAAAACTTTTACATAAATTTTTAGACAATTTATTTTATCTTGCTTTTTTTTGCAGGTGTTTTCTTACATCAAACTTTAAATTTGTTTATAATTTAATTCAACAACTTTTTACTGAGGTATTTTTGTTCTGTAATCTACTTAAGACAAGCTCTTGGAACGATCATTTCCAGAACTCTCAATTTAAGAACCTCTCTGAAGGGATGAAGAAATTTAGAGAACTCTCTTCTGAACTTTATAAAAGTAAGTAAAAATAATAAAAAAATAACCTTCTAATAAATGAAATTAATCTAATTAAAATGATTTTTAATTAATTTATGTATCATATAGGTGTGCCAAGTACATAATAGGGCTATCAATCGTTCTTATCTTAATTCACTAATAATTTTTTACATAATATACTCTAATGTTTTTGGACTATTTTTTTTCAATTCTGTAACCTCTCTGTATAAACACGTGCTTAAATATTTATAGCACATATACTGATATAGAGATTAATTAAAAAAAGATATAAATTTTAGTGTAGTACTCAGATTACTCCTAATACAGATCAACAGATAATCTGATAAAGAGTCCGCTTGTACTTTCTCACGTGTAGAGAGTATGGAGATGTAGCTTATACATATAAGAGTAAACACAAAGTTAAATATTTATAATGTATTATATTATATCCCAAATAATCTTATAGGTATCACGTACCACATATTTATTAGAAAACTAGCTTCTCATACACACACGACTATCACACACTATCTATGCTTAAGTATATAAATATAATTGTGTAAATTATTGTTTGTAGCTCCAAATATATTTCAACTAAATTCTCTTGTGCCATATAAGAAAATACTGTAGATACTATGTAAGTATTTTACATTATGCTGAGTAATATTGAGTATTACTCTATTAATTATAATATCTCTATATAAATGAGGATCATACTCTGCTCATTTACATGAGCTTGATTACTCTAGAACATATAATATCACAATTTAGTAGTTGTTTATGAGGCTACATATTTAATATGTAAATTCTTATATTAATAAATAAAATACAGTTTATCCCTATGTTATTAATAGATTATTTTATAAACGGCACACAGATATAATCGATAGTATTGGATGTCACTCTGTATTAGTTCATATTATCTAAGTCTCTTAGTGAATACGTGTAATTGATCTCAGACATAAATATATAAGATATGTTCACAATATATACATGAATAAAAAAAAATAATAAAGTAGTTTCGAGCTTAAATAACCTAGAAACTACACGAAATAAGGCACTGTAGCTATTTTAGAGTTTGAGATATAAAATAATGAGTTAGATAATATAATAAACTAAAATACACATAGATATCTATCATTAATATATAACTCTACAAGGCAAAGATAGCATAATATAGATATGAATATAATAATATTAATAAAACTTAGAGATTAAATATATTATACATATAATAGTATGATATTTCTATTATGCTTATGATAAATGTACCCTACACTCAATCAAGTAATATGTTGGTCAAATTAATATATACTTATATATTAATATAATATAATAATTAGATAATAAACATGATTATAATATAATAATTAATATACAATTAATATAATATATAAAATATAAATCTATTATTAATAATATATAATAATAATAAAGGATAATTCAAACTCATGTAATTAGAGAATAAAAGCTCTTCATGATTTTTTACTCTTACATGTAAAAGTTTATTATTTCATTATTTATTATTATTTTATAATAATGTATACTTTAGATTTATACGGTTATAATTCACACTCAATATTATTTATTCCTAATTAGGTTCACTACATATCTTTAAATCTCGTTATTCATATTCATGATTAATTATATCATATTTAAATTCGTTATATCATCTTTAGTTCTTACATCATCTTTAGATTCAATTCATTCTTTATATATTCGTTACAACTATACAGAGTGTTAATAACTCTATCATGATATCCACCATCAAATAATAGACTAAAGATTATTAAATAACAGGAGAAAGCACTAAGTTATCGACCGCTGCAATATAAAGCGATATATATATAATTATATTTCTAAAACGTTAACACAATACATGCGAGATAAAGATAAGAAAAATATAAACATAATATATAGTAAGAAATATTCTCTCGATCTGTTAATCTTAAGAACAGGAATGACATATTAAATAGAAAGTAACAGTTTCTTCTTTCTCCTCGCATCCATAATGAACCATAGTGATATATACGTGTAGAGAAACGAATGTGCATAATATATAGTATGTATATAAATGAAGTATAACATTCACTACTTGACTCGCTTAATATTATAATAAAGTATCCATGATTTTTGTATCAGTAATAAGTAAGTAATTAAGATCAATTATGTGAGTTGATAGTTTAGTTGTTATTCAGGAGTCACGCGCACTTATTAGATATATGGCGAGCTCATATAAACAATTTCTATATTAATAATTATTAAAAGTTATTACTTATTATTACTTATATTATATTTAATAGAACAAATTGTTTAAAAATAGGTGAATAAAGAAATCCCTAACATTAATCTAAGTAATATATAGACTTAGATTCTATATCTCTATAACACACACAACTTCGTCACTTATTAAAATATAATAAATTATAATATATATATATAATATAATTATATATATAAATATTTTATTAATATAAATATAAATATTATAAAATTAATTATCCATTAAAACCATTTTCTAGATTTTTATAATATGCAAATATATATCATATATTATTAATATAATTATTATGTAACAATAGAGTATTAACAGCATATGTAGGTTAGAGATCAGCGTCACGTAACTGTGGGATAGAAGGAGGAGTTTCCACATATATTTCCACACAATAATACCGCGTCATTAGGAGGTAAGGGACCAGTCAGGGAAGATACTACACTACGCGTACACGTATACACTAAAAATAAAATACGAGGAGCTCTTACCCGGTAGTGGAGGCTGAGAATATATCATATAGCGATATCTCATCAGTAGTTTTCTCCGGGATGCACGCGAGAGAACCTATAAACACATAGCTATCGATCATCAAGGTGCGATATATAAATGGGTTCGGGTCCGTATTCTATCTTAAGTTAGTTGTTAACATTTAAACATGCAATCAATAATATTTAATATTACGACGACGATAGTCGAACTTATAATGTTTTAACTCGCGAGGTGAAATCATAAAAAAGAGATTCTCTATCTAGATAATTAATTTAACTTTTGCCCAGAATGACTAATCACTGCTGTATAGATAATCTCGACTTAATAATATTTATTTATCATATATAATATCTTTATTACATTGTAGTATTATACTCATTTTCCTATCTAAATAATTTTACAGGACTAAGAGCACAATCTATATTCTGTATCTTTCGTGAATGTAATAATCGGTATGTGGTTTTTTTTCATAGATTATGATATATAGCAGACAGTGAATTTTGAGAATTTTTTATATATAATTCTCACATATATTATATATATACTAGTTAATTAAGACTAGTACTTTAATATACCTAGTAATATCATAATTATATTACTATAATGCTTTACCTATATAATAAATTGCAGATATCATATTTGCAGATTTCTATCTTTAATTCTTTGTTATATGTAATTTAACTTTCCCTGAAACAAACTAGGGATATAAAATAACTCTAATTCTTTAGCATTGGATATAGATTATATGTACTTTGATAGAACTAGTATTCAGGGACTTCAATTAGGATACAACGGAGTAGCTTAAAAATAGTACTTTATCCAAAACCCCATATCTCTTCACTTGCATAAAAGGTAATCTGTGATTGACTACTTTTATTATCTTTAAGGTATATGGAAGATGTCAAAAACTAATTATAAGGACTTGATTACAGTTACTACTCACGTAGGCTGCCACAGTAGTATTCATTTCTTTTTATTTTAATACGGAATACCGAGTGACTACCATTAAGAGATGTGCAAAAGATAGATTCAGAAGCAATATATAGCTAGTGACTTCTCGGGGTGACAACGACAGGTGGACTAACTATTCTTCCCCCCTTCACGCGGGAGGGTCTCAAAATACATGAACCTGCCATATCTTTGAGTTATTAGAGGTGTTGCGGGGTTCTTATTACGATGAACTCGGTGGTTAGGAAATAGAGTGTACATAATTTTTAGTGGTAAATCATATATGCACGCGATGGCACTAGTATCTACATAATATATATAGTTTTTAAATAGATCACTAAGCAGTTCTTAAGTACTTAGGCATATAACATGACTACTGGCCAAGTCAGTCGTTGCTTTTGGTCATAGGGAAATTATCTATTTTATAAAGACCTAAAATCTTAAATGACTGGGAATGAATTTTATTTAATTATAATATTATTAATTATTGAGCAATATATTATCGCTCTTTATATACTTATATGTAAATAAGATCAACTTAATGATATATAGTATATTAATATATAGTACGATATTATTAACAATAATGGTATTTAATAAATCGCATACATTGTCTTATAAAAAATGGATTGTTTTAATTCGTTTATTTTTTAAAAAAAAAACAGTTTTTTTTAAACAAAATTTATTTTCATTTTGTTTTTTCGTTAAAATTCATAATATTATATTATTATCAAAAATCTATTTATAATAAAGTATAAAACTATATATTTTTAATATATAACACATTTATTATTAAGAAATATCACATTGTATAAATGTCACATTTACCAATATGAACTTCTAGGCACTATATAAATAATAATGACTTATACATAACATTGAGGATTTATATATAAAATCAATAATAGTTATATATAATAAAATCAGTAGCCTACACTATATACTATAAAGAGTTATGTATTAAATTAAGTACTTCCTTATATCCAGTATAATAATTATATATATAGCACTATTGCTATTATAAATGTACATCGAAAAATAATTAATGTAATTAAATTAATAATGTACATCAAATAATCTTCTCTCTGTTTAATAGTTATTATGTATGGTCATTCACAGAGATATTATAAAAGTTAGATATATAAGGATTACATCCTTGTTTACTCTTTAAATTTCTCACAAAATTTTCTCCTCTATAGTATTTATTTCTACAAGTTGCGTCTAGTATTTCTATATCCTTAAGAGTCGTAAATGATAATAATTGAAAAACAGAGATCATGGACGATAAGTTATCTGGTCTTAACAGTAAAAAACGACAATAGAAAATCCAACGGCCGAGTATATTTGGGCTTCATAAGACTGAGAGAAAAGGTTACAAGAATTTTATAGAATACTGCTCCATCTCGTGGATATATTTAGTAGATTCATGAGTATTAGCACGCATGATATAGTATGAGTATGGGATACGACGTCATAATAACTAATATCTGTGGTGATGCACACCCACACAGTACTCACATATCTCCAAGCTTGTGTTTGAGAGAGACTCGATATATGGTCACGTAGAGAAATGGGTATAGGAGTATGAAGGTATGATTGCAATATTGCTTTTTTTAAGGTGTAGGAGAAATTAGAGTATTGTTAGAAGTGCCCATATGTGATGGTTCTTTTAGAGTATAAAGTGAGTGAGGGGGCTTTTAGGAATGGGAATTATCGATCATTAAGGATTTGTTCCATAGCTATGATAGACAGATGAGAATATTGATGTGGACGTATTTGTGATGGTGTACTATGACGCGTGAGGAACTAAGGTACATTCGCTCTCAGAGATAGGACTCATGTAACTCAATATTAAACACAAGGCTATTAAAATAAATGCTGTCAAGGAGAACGTGACACGCAATTGCTTAATAAATTCTTAGTTTAGAATCTCACACTTTTGTATAGAATGACATAAAGAGATGCTAAAATGGAAAGTAGAAAATGCAATTGTAAGCAGTGAGCCAAATATGAAGTGTTGGCGGAGATGCTGACTGAACTAGAGGTGAATTATAGAGAATTATGAGTGGATAGATGAAGAGGCTGATCTAGCGTTCTACTAGAAAATCGAGAGACTAACGTCTATGTCTAATACGATCGATTGTGCATTGAGTCGTTTGAAAGGTATTCAGAGTACTGAAAGATATGCTTAGATAATTATGATGAGGATAAGAGAATAAAACGATGAGAAATGACTAAAAAGATGATACGTAAGAGAAAAGAAGGGTTAAATGAATAGATATTTGAGTACAGCAGGATATAGATATCTCGCACGATAGATACCACACGAAAGGAGAAAGTTGAGAGCATCATCTGTTCTCTGGAGATAGAATGACACGGAAGAGGGTTATAGATGAGGGAGAGACACGTCTTTGATATAGATGAAAGTACTAGCTGAGGATTTGTTTATCTTGAGCTGATGATGTCTCGAAGTGTGGACAGAACTTGTTTTGAAAATCTGTATAATAATTGGCACGATTCTGATGAGAGTGAGTAAATTTTATCTTATTTAGAATTCTAACATTGGAAAAAGTGAAAAGATAAGTATTCCAGATGGAAATCAGTAGGAGGCACAAAGCGGATGTACATGGGATATAGAGGTGTGAAGTGAAGAAAATAGGTGTAATATTTCTGATAGCTAGGTTATAACCTAGATGAAATTATGGGAAATGATATCAAAAGACGGGAGGCAGATGGTGATCGATAATCTTTAAGAGAGATGTATGTAAAGAAGATATGGAGCGATGATGGTTCTACGCAATACAATTGCAATTTAGGATGAGGAGCGAGTTACTCTCATTATATCTTTAATAAGTGTAAATAGAGAGGATGTAATCTGGCCGTATTAAACATGTGGCAGTAAGAGTAGTTTAATAAGTTGTAAATATTAAATTTTGCTAGTGCTGATTTTTGAGTCACGATAAGATGCGCAGATAGATGAAGTAAAGATAAACTGAGAAATCGATATAAAGTATTGCTGTGGAGATCACACTCTCTTCACATCTCGCGCGCAATGTATGAGAGAGAAGAGACTGGCAATTTCAGGTTTTAATTATACAGATATAGATAAGATAGTAATTGAAGGAAAAGGTCTATTCGTGACGATGTTAGTGTATAGTGTTTGGAAGAAGTGCTTTTGATGGACAACAGTATATTGATGAGATGTTGAGGTAGGCACATAAATGGTCGTACAAACATGATTGGTTTAGTATATATGGAGTGAGATGAGGGTTTTGTGTTGTTCTTTGGTCATAACCAATTTGTATAGCTGCTAGGGTGTATGAAAGAAATCTGGGAAGGTAGCAGATCAAGAGAAATGTGTAGTTGATATGAGCATTTGATGTGGAGAGCCTCACAGTGTTGAATTCGTGATGTTTATTGCGTTTGTGTGTGTACAGAATTCTGGTGGGAACCTGCAAGAGTGATACGAGTATTGGTCAGAGAAAGTGCTGCTTAAATAAGACAGGATGTTAGTGAAATAGTAAGATACAGTAGCACTAAAATTGGTCGTGACTTGAGTGAGACAGTCTGCAGTGTCAAGTTTTGTTAATAGGAGATCAGCTCTTCAATTATAGAATCCAGCTATCTTACTATTATAATATATAAAGGGGATATGTCTGGAATGAGCGATGGGTAGAACGAATGAGTGCATCGATTTAGTTAATGGTAGAAAGGAATGTGTAAGGCCGCACAGCGATTGCTGATGCACTTAAATCGAGCTATGGCTGAGTATGTGATAAAGGAGCTCTACACAGTCTGTTAGTCGCTTATTGGTCTTATATCTGACTGTGTTGCGTTAATTTTCGTTACTGCACAATCGCATGTGATAATTGTATAAGATAAGTGCGAGACTTAATTAATAGGATCAGAAATAACAGAGTAATAAGATAAAGAGATGGAAATATCTATAGCTCTCTCCACATGGAGAGAAAATCTTAGAGCGGCAATGTATCAGTATGCATAAACGAAGATAGTGAAATAATGAAGGAGATGAGACATTCTTGAGTCGATATCGATTTTGTGCTTAGTGCGAGAAGTAGAAGGGTAACGAAGAGAATAGATAGATTAGTTAATTTTTAGAGCAGAAGGTTTGTGTCTACTCGAAAGAATGTGATGGGCAATTATGTATAGTCGTGTTTAATGCAGTTTAACTATAGTGAGGCGCGTGGTTTAAAACGACCGGACCCTGGGGATCGAAGACGAAATTGTTGGATTGATTCAGTCAAACGTAATTGTTTCTTAAGCGAAATACATTTAGATATCGGCAGATGGCGAGAATAAGGATTGTTCTATTGATATAAGAAGATAAAATTGGCAAAGAGGTTTTTGATATGGAGGGGCTATCGGTTGTTTCGTTACAAGGGTCAAGACGATGGACCCTTAACCTAGTGCAAGAATCTTCATGACCGAATATGATGATGGTTCGTCGCTGATGTCTCTGCTTTAGTCTTAAGGGTGGAATTAATTATGAGATGTCAGTACGCGTTCCTTAACTATCGTAGGTGGGGGTGGTAATAGTGGGTTTCTGCAAGTTAGACGAAATAGTAAAAATAAAAAGGTCAGAAATAGAGAGTGAATTGACAATCAGCGTAGTTTTAAATGTAAAGAGAGTTAAAAAATAGCACAGGTTCTTATAATTACAAATATCCACAATATCAAAAACAAACTAAGCAATTATTTTGTAAAAACATTCATACTTCACATAAAATGCGATACGTAATTAGTTACAGGAAAAACAAAAATATGCAATGAACGGCTTCACAACCTCAAACGATATGTTGCGCGTCTCTATATAGGAACCTGTTATATGAACTAAAATTCTATAAGTTACCAAAGAGACATCGTTATGGTGACATAAGTTCAAAGTTACGAATGCTTAGTTCTATTATACAATTTCGCAAATTTTTTTCATCAATTATTAATGATTTACGACTTAAAGAATATTGTTCTGTTCGTTTTTATAAAATAGAAGATCTCGGTCCTGACCATCCAGATATGTTGGTCTCTATACAAGTGAGATGCTTTTAAAACAAAATTAAAAAATTAATTACCACAAACACGCTACGATACCGAACACGTTTGGAGTCATGACCAAAGTTTTATAGAATAGGAAGCTTTAACTAAAGTTTTATTTCCGTTTGAATTTTTATTATTTTTAATTCTTTTCACGATCTTAATATGGTCTAAATGTTTTAAACGGCCCAAATATATGTCTGTCGTCTTGCTCGTAGAGGAATGCTTTATAAGGAAAATAACTATAAATAACATTCACAAACCTCACTGTATGGTGCATAAGGTAAGAGTTAAAAATAAAGCTTCTTTAAATAAGACGTTTTATTCTAGATTAACTCTTTCTATCTTCTATTTTGATCTACATTTTAACGTCTAAGATTACTCTTCATCAAACATAAAAACGGAAAGGCCATCATCCAAGATATTGGCTCTCTTATTCATTAGATAAACGAACTTGATTTTCGAAGAAGAAAAAATACTTAAATAAATTCCCTTAAATACGTATATCAACTCGCCTAAATACAGAATTTACTAATCTTAGCTTTCTCTATTTAATTTCGAACAATTTTAACCAAAATTATGTTTAAAATATTTTTCTGAATCCTTAACTTGTCTACGGCTTTTACTATATCGTAATTATTAAAAATATGAGCAAAAATAATCAGATATGTTGGCTCTCCTTACAATGGTGAAGATGCTTTTATAAAACAAAAAGTAAAATTAAATTTCCAATCCACGTACGTACCAAGTTAAGCGTTATAAGAGCATACAAATCTTGCTGCTTTAATTAAAAAATTAAATTTGCGAAAGAATTGCATTATTTTTTTACGACTTTTTAACGCTAATATTGGTCAATGTTTTTTAAACAGCCCACATCCAGATATGCTGCCTCTCTTGCTTAGGAAATACTTAATAAAAAACAAAATATAATTAAAATTCCCCAATTTGGGGATCCAATAAAGATTAAAATAAAGCTTCTGTAATCAAATTATTTTTCAAAAAAAAAAAAAACAAACTCCATTATTTTTTAAAACAATTTTCGCGACCCTAAATGGTCCATAAATAAGAGAACGAGTCCTGATACACATAGATATGTATTTAATGCTAGGAAACTGAGTTCAGAAACTAAAAATGAAGTCATTAAATTTACCTACTAGAAAATATAAAATTCTTATGATTGATATCCCAATATGCTTGTAATATAACTTATTTAAAGCCTTGAGTTGCACAACACGAACGACATTAAGAGTGTCATATTACTTACACTCTACAATCTGTATTGTATCATCCTCTAATACATATCTACAAAGTTTAGCTGTGAGTGAAGAAGAGAGATAAACTATTTCACGAGATATTATTAATGATATATTGAGTCAAGACGAATATCCTATTGAAGAAATGTGATGTACAGAATCGACTTAGAACTATATCTTCTAAAATGAAAATGAGGGGATGCTAAAGAGCAAGCACATACCATATACACGCTGGCACAAAGGCGGAATAGTCTAGAGAAGATCTCACTTAGCACGTGGGGAGATGCTTCAATAAAACAAAAGATACAGGTAAAACGATATTATATTATTGCCCACACAAACCAATAGGATAGTTTTAAGTGTAACCTTTTAGTAGGCTATTATTGACTTATTTTTAAGAACGCTTGACCCATATTCTTGTTCTGCTTGATATTTTGATAAATCAGCTAACAATAAACTTTTCTTATATTAATTCAATACTCTTGAGAATAGTAGAATTATGGAGTCATATTATAGTTCACAGCACTATAAAAAGTAGACGATTGATGTCATAATATTTTATATTAAAATATCCACATGTTTAAAGGTTTATTTATTTAAAATTATTATTATTATTATTATTATTATTATCATAAATTATACTCTAGTATTATTATTATTATTAATTATTATTATTACTTATTAATTATTAATTATATTATTATTCATTAATGATTTATTATTATGTATCTTAGATTAAAAGGCTTGTTTTATGTTGGAATTATTTTGTTATTATTATTATATATATATTCTAAATAATTATTATTAATTTCTATCCTAATTAACCAATTATTATTCTTAATTCACTCTACTTATATTAGTAGGGATTATGATTCATAGTATTATTATTAGTATTAGTTATTGAGTATAAATTATTAGAGTTAAAATTGATTAATAAGTTCATTATTATTCACTATTATTATATATATCTAAAATTTCATCAGTTATTGTCTGAGATTAATAATATATTAAATATTATATATTATATAAATCTCATATTTCATTATTATTATTATTTATAAAACTTATTAGTTATTTTATTATTATTATTATTATTATTATAATTAATCCATGATCAGAATTCTGAAATTAGTCCATCTATTTTTTATTCATATTCTTTAGAAGGATGATCTAATTAGTTATTGACTATATTATATATATTGAATAATACGATTGGTATTCATGTTATTAAGATTATATAATCAGGTTAGGTTATTATTAATATTACTTTATAACTTTCATTATATATATAATTAATTTTTTGTTGTTAATTATTATTATTATGAGTAACGATGAGAAAACGTTCTCTCTTGCCTAATTCAAAATTTAATTATTATATCATTAATCTATTATATTATATTATTATTATCTATTATTGAAAACAAACCCAATTATGTATTTAGGATTATAATTATTTTTTACAATTACATATTTTTATAATTCAAAAATTTCAGCAAATATCTTGTTCTATATTAACATAATTATTATTTTAATTGATTATTATTATTCAATTTTACCATTGTATAATAATATTTTTTTCAATGATTTCATTAAAAATACTATTATTATTATTCATTATTATCTATTAATTATTCATTATTATTCCATTCATTCTTTTAAAACGACTTATTAAATTATTATAGTTTTAATATATAGAGTCTCATGCATATATTATTATCATGATAATATTGTATTTAGTCATCTTTTCTTTTTATTTACTAGAAATATATGACTAATTTCTAATATGATAATGTAAACATTAAAGTAAAATTAAAATTCCAAACAAATATCAATTGAATAGATCCATTGATTAATATATCTATTGATTATTAATTATTATTGTCGAGTAACAAAAGTATAAAAGTAGCTATCATCTAAGACATATCGTGGAGATAGTAACATTGAAAGTATTCAGAAATTAAGAAACATCAAGGGCCTATCAAGATAGTCCCAGTCAATATAGAGCAACAAGGATGATATCTTGCTTTGAGGGTAAGATCTATGAGAAGAGGCTGAATGAGTTAGTAATATTTTATGTAGAAAGGTGATTTCTTAGAGGGATATGATACAAGTCTAGAAAGTTTTTACATCTCTTGATATTTCTGAGATTAATAAATTCTTTATAGTAGACATTGAAAAGGAGACCAAGGGACATGATAAGAAAATTAAAAAGAAGAAGTACCAAAGAAAATAGCCATTCAGTAATAGAGTAACTAAATTTTGGATTGGATTGTTGCAGGGAGCAGTCAATTGCGACTAACTGACAGCATTTAAGAAAGGATTATATAAGTATTTGGATGGCAAGGGTATAATATAGTATAACATGGCAAAGCCTAATTAGTAGTTTACAGGTATGTAGTAATTTTTACCATCCATTGGAATATTGGTGATGGTTTTTTCATTTAAGATTAATTGACATTCTTTTTGAATCTAGCTTAGTAAGCTGCATGGTGCATGTGCAATTGTGGGGTTGAATAATTATTTACATGGTGGGGATATAAATCTAAGACAAGCCATTCTATGGATGTGGCAAGGTGTATATTTTTGACTAATTAAGTCTTGATAGTCCTGTGTGGCTTTGTTAATATCTTCGGGCGTGTCTTTCAGGGGCCATCCTTGAAAGCCATGCTTCATCATCTATGACTTGGTGGATAAGACTGAAAAGTGATTCCTGTGTTGCCGCCCGCATCCATAGTCCTGTAGTCTCTATCTTCCAATATGAAACCGATTCTCTCTTGTACAACTGTGTTTGTAAATCCAATCCATAATTGGGTCTAGGTGGGTCATGAGAAATCTGAGAGTATCTGGTGACTTCTCTATAAGGATTAGAAGACATTGGGTAGGAAGACTGAAGAAGAGTATGCTGAGGCTTGCTGAGTTGGAGGAATCATTTGATTTTAATCATATGCAGTAAATGATGGATATAACTTCTGTGACTGTGGTTTAACGAAGAACGAAACAGGCTCTGTTGTCAGTGGTGCTTGAATCAGTGGTATGAGTAGATAACGTAGACAGTTGCGGTTGTACAACATGTACAGTAGATCGAATGGCTGATTGTATAATAACATCCGGTTCTTCACTCCGAGTTGATGGTTTGTGTGGCGGCGATTGCTATTACCATTCTAACTTGTAGTCACGGGTCGTAATCGTTTAATCAGAAAGAGACTTCTAAACTTCCACATAAATTGTTCTAAGAACTGTCGGTTGACGTGAAGGCTATATGCATGTAATTGTGAATTCAACAACAGTTGTTTCTTCAGGATGTACTGTCTGTGAGGTGTGGCCTTATCATCCCTATTGTCTTTAGTTATTTTATAGTAGTAATTGAATACATGGTTCCCTCGGAGACACCACTTGTCTGTCTTTCGCAGGTAGGCGGTCGGCAACCCCTTGAGGGTCCCAACTGTGTGCACAAGCTAACCGAGAGAAGAAGAAACTCTTCAGGCAATACAAAACCACCCGTACCACCTCAAACATAAATTATTTTTAAAGCAGCTGCGGCGAGATCTCGGCGAATTAATCGCCAAACACGTAAACAATTTTTTCGAACTTATATTTCGACTGTCAACTCCGCAACTCCCCTTCCTTTAGTGTGGAAAGTTGCAAAGAAAATATATCGTCGCTCCAATAACTCCTCACCCACAGTCCTCCGTTGTGTGCCTGATATAACCGACACGATCTCCGCTCCTGCTGCAGATGTATTATGTTATAGTTTTGCTAGCCACTCGAGCACTGTATGCGTTATTATCCTGAAGCAGCCTTTTCTAAAAAATTGCGAGAACATACACCTAACCCAAAGCACGTGGTGCTGGCTGCAGATCTGCAGACTTCTCAAAAGCGAAGGAGATCAATACTATAACCGTCTTTTTTACAACTCTGAGGTACAACTCGGCTTTTTGAATCCATAGACCTCTGGCGGATTAGAAACTCAGCCTTCTACGGTGCCCCTCTTGGCCCTAGAACGTGATTTGTCGTCATAATTATGTCTCCCCAGTCATATTCAACCTATGCACACTCGTCGGTCATTCAACCAGCTATTCAAGGGCTTTTTTGGCTTGGATTCTGTATAAAGAAATCTGGATTGAATCTTCTTTTCCCATCTATTTGGACTAAACATGGGGCTTTATTGTGGTAATCCCTATCTTCTATACCCAAACCTGGGAAAGATAACCGGTAATGGATTGGCGGGACCATCCGAAAGAGACCCCATTCACACTTGCGACCTGTTATACCTCATTTATTGGGCGCTCTTCACACAAAAATTAATTGGAGAGATGGTTTCAGGCTGCCTTCTCCTTTTTCTGGGAGAGTCGCCAGACTTTTCAAACTTCCAGTCTAGGTTTACCGGCGCGGCAAATCGCTTTGGTAAAACTCAGCAGATTCTGTTGTTATAAAAAACGAGAGGGTAGGACGTCAATGACACCTCCGAGAGGAAGGTACCTTAAATGTGGCATCAATGTGCGACATGGGATGTTTGTTCTTGAGACTGTGGGAAATTTTATTTTCTCGATGCCTTCTCTTAACACCGAACTAAAGCTTATAATGATACTATACAAATATTTACTAACCAGCAAAACAAAGCACGCAATCTGGGGTTCTTCTTTTAAACCTCCACTCGAGCCAATCTCCCCTCTTCTTGTCATGTAAATGCTTCTGTCTAAATGAGATTCCATCCAGGCTGCAACTTGGAGCTCATACAGCTAATTTATTGTCCGCCACTTTACTCTTGTGAAGGCATTCTGCCCGGCGGGTGTGCCGGTTACTATGTTTTTCAAATCCGCAATAGTTGTCATTCCTCTTAGTTATTTCTTTTCGGATTTTATTCGAGAACATCGTTACTTACTTCTTTCTAATCTTCACGGCGCATTTGGTCATCGATTTTTTCTCTCTATGCTTGAGACTCATCTTCTAAGCGCAGGCTAAGACCCAAAATTGAAGTCCTGGTAACCCGCTTTCTCAATGAATATTTATAGTTGTTTGTTATTTTTCCCTTTTTATTACGGGCAGAAACTTCAACTAGCTGGTGTGAGTTTAACTTACTGACAATGGGTACAAGACCCTTCCCATACCGATCATTTCTCACCTCAAAACGTGGCGTCCGGAGCAGTATGGTGTTGTGGGTTATGAGCAAAAATGGAAATTTGAAGAAGCCTGCCACTTCCCCTCTCAGCGAACCTAACCTTATACTGTGTTCGCTTATTGTGTAATTTCACAACGACTACCAGATAAAAATCTTTATGCACTCTCTTCAGGGTAGATGATAGTCTACATCGTAAACCCATTGACGTAACCCATATTCACCCCTGAAAACATGGTTGATATTAGCGTGTTTGAACCTTATTTACGATCTTGGATCAAGGCCATGCAAGGTCGTTACGAAAGGTGCTGGATTGGGCAAGTCCCTTTTTACGTTCTCTATTCGGCCACTAATCCAAATTTTGAGGGGATACGATGTCTCTAACCACCTTCATTCCGTAACACCTGAAGTTCTAGGCACCTTGGCTGAGGCTGGATTTTGTATTAAGGCAGGTCCTCCTACCGTACTTCTCCTAACACCCTTTAAGGGATGTCCATCCAAACAGAGGCGATCTGTCTCCACTGGGGCCGAGTCCCTCCCGCGGTTAGACTACGCAGTCGAGGCGGAAGGAAATAAGATAGTGACTGGGTATGCCTGACGCTTTCCTCTTCGACTAAGGACTTATACACTATCATGTGCCACAACCTCATCTATGCAGCTCCAAATTTAACTTCTCATGAACAAAAGTTTTTATCTACTTCGCATTTTCCAGAGCTAAGATGCCCGGCTGCCTCTGAAGGCCCGAAGGAGGTCTCTGCGAGAGATAACCTGAAAAATTCTAATTACTATCCACTTGCAAATACAGTTTTATACAACCCTTAACCTCTTTCACGCAAAGTTCGCATGTAGTGGCAAAAGGGTGCTGCCTTTTCTCTTATGACGAAAGGGTATAGACAACTTGGCTAATTCTCTGCAACGCACTCGCAGATTATAGCCTCGGTCCTTCGACCTCTTCCTCCAGTTACTATCTAAGCCACGAAAACCTCGAGGTTAGCCCGCATTGTTAGTCATAAAATTCATGTCGTAATCACAGACTTTCCGTACGTGTTACTCACGGTGCAGCCAAATTTTTTGAGAGGCGCTGGATTACCTATATGTACTCTTTAATCCATCTCCCATTGTTTAATTGGCCGGGCTCTACAAAAAAACCTGGAGCGCGGTAATGGTGTCAAAAATGGCGTTCAGGACTTCTGCTGTCTTTCCTTGTTCCGGAAAACCCCTCTCCTACTCCCTCAGTCGCTCGCTCCCTCATGGGGCTTTTACATTGCTTTACTGGGGGTCAATAATTTAATTGGCTATAATGATGCCCTTTCGATTATATTTCCTTAACCACAAGAACGCACACTCTTATGTCATTTTACTTAGATTCGTTCGTCGCACTTCAGGCGTCTAAAACCCCCTTGAGCTAATATAATCAATTATACTTATCAAATATAAATATATATCACGCTGTACAACATTTCTTTGGACTGTACCTCTCCGTAACACTGTAAAATATAGAATAAACAAATCATAATCTAGAATTCTGTAAATCAATATGTTGAGAAATAATCACACTCCCTCTCAATATATAAGGAGGTAAATACTAGGCATTGAATAATATCTATGAGAGCTCATCAGATCGACAGGACTCACGAATAAATAATATATATATAATAATTAATATAATAACGGCTCCTACTTTTTATTTTGAGATAGAATTATCTCAGCTACTCACTCACGGATAATATCCAAAATTTACGACAAGGTCTCCTCCAATAACTACACCATTACATAAAAACACTGGATTAAATATAATTAATCTTGCAATAATCATCTTATTGAACAAGGAGTATAGAATCACGTCATATCATATTAGAGCTAAAATGAGTGCTGTGAGAACAGTAAAATGAATTCTAAGCCAGGGGAGCGAACACTTGCTACATATTTAAGAATGGCATCCGGTGTGTGGATGTTGGACGAGTCACGTTGTGTTAAAATATCTTCATCCTGTAAATCTGAAAAATGCGCTTACAGCGAGGTGAAGATCTGGTGCACACGCTTCATGCAATTATTCCACAAGCGTGCCCATATAGGTCCGATGTTGACCCGTCAAATCACCTTACACAGTCCACGATTACAGATATGTTCAACAAAAGGACCGCTCTCCATTATACCTCATTCCTCCATGCTGTAAATTTTCGTATCGTCTTGATCCAGATAACCCTCATGCAATCATAGTTCCTACTAGAATACATTAACTATTACATATGATATTTGAGTTTCGGCCCAATTATTATACCCCCTTCAGCCCGTCGTCAAATTTTATCTCCCTAATATACTATACTAGTCCATAACTAACTTTCCTGTAAGGTTATCTATATCATCTTATCTGAATTCTTCCCACTTTAGCAGCTAACACTGACTCTAAGTTTTCTCCTGTCATCTCGGTATCTTTGAAAGAATCAATTATTTCTCTTTCAAATATAATAAAAATAATTAACTGATTTTTGTTTATTAATAGTAGAGAATACTATTCTATCGTACATCAGTAACAGGACATCATTTGTATTTTCTGTCTTTTATTCAGAATTGTGACATTTCACAAATTTTTTTGACAAAATACAGGCTATGTAATAAGAAAAAGAAAACAAGCCGGCCTAGGACACCTATCAATAGAAGGGTTGCCGTATTTCAACACAAATTGTGGACCATTTGGCTGCTCTTTATTGTGGGTCCGTGGTACGGTATGCTGTATATCAATTGACTTAAAAAAAAAATTATATAGTTATATATATACTTATAATATTCCTGTTATGTCATAAAGGTATTAAGAAGTAATAAAATATATTAAATATAATTTATAATAAAAATTTAATATATAATAATCTTAATATTAATAGTAATAATACTAATATAATAAAATAAACACTTACAATATATATATACTATAAATATATACTATTCAAAAGGAACGATATATATAAATTATATATAACAATATAATATATATATATATTATAAACTAATATATATATAAGGTTAATATACCTATATATATTAATAATTATCCTTCAATAAGTATTTAGGTTAGCAAATAAATTAACTAAATTATATTTAGTATTATTTTTCATAAATATATTTTACTATTATTATATCTAATACATACTTAAAAATACAGAGAATAAAAAAAAGTCCATGTTACCTATATATATATATATTAGCTATACTATTATATTTGTACATATTATTAACATATATATGAGTTATATATATATATAATATATATACCCGTATATTTTAATATATATATATATATATATATAATATATATAATACTATATTTATCTATACCATATCATAAATATATAATATCTAATACTATATATATATTATTACTATTATATATATATATATTATATACTATATATACTATTAATATATATCATATAATATATATATAGTACAATATATTTATATATATATATATATATATAATATAATATATATATATATATATATAAATATATATTAATAAATAAATATATATATATATATATGCAGGAACACCCATGATGTTGATTATTCACCCTATATATATAGGTGATGGGCTTGCTTCTTGATGAGCCGCCGATGCAATTTAAATACTAGTAAATATACATAATATATGTATATTTAATATTATATTATATATAAATATATTAATTATTATAATATATATTATATATATTAAATATTTTAATATTTTATATATATAATATTATATATATATACTAGTATATTAATTATAAATTATATATTTCTTATTATTTATATTTTTATTTAAATTATTATTATTATTATTATTGATTATTAATTATATATATTATTATTATTATATATTAATTATTATTATTATTATTATTATCATTCTTCCTTATACCTTATATGATATCCCTAAAGACTGTGGGTGGGTAAGGTGCGATGACAATAGCATCGGAAAAAGAAAAGGTAGTAGAAGAAAATGACTCCAGTCGATAAAAGTAAAAGCCCAACCTTACGCGCCTCTATTAAGTGAGAACTCGTCGAGTCAGAAAAATTCCACACTAGAGCTTCCCTAGACAACCTATAGTCGACGAGGACCTCATATGGCATTATCGTCAAGTGGTTAAGGGTTTCATCTCCCTGGCACCACGGTGCTCCAATCCTAATAACCCTCCTTCAACAAAACCCCTCCATTCTCAACATCCTATTATGCACCTTTATTCATCATAGGCCTCTGCCCAAATCGTCGACAGCAACTCAAACACCCTCTCTTTCTTTCAGAAACATATCGGTTCTTTTCACTAAGATACGTACTCAAGTTCGCAGGTTTTTAATTCTTCTACAACCACTTTTTCTTCGGCTTTCCCAGCCGGGTCGATTCCCAACACACTCACCACTGATACATTTAACGCACTTAACCGATCCGAAACTAGAATGGTTTAAAATTCGTCTGTTCATTTCTAATCTCTTATACACGCCATGATCACCACTACCCTACTCCTTATGCAATAATACCCTTTTCATTTATTTCGGTTTCATTTAACCAAACTAATTTTTACCCTTTCTTTCTCAACACCAAACAATAACTCTCCTAATTACGTTCATTCCTCATTTTTACCAATTCTTTTAACCCTCTACGCAACACGACACATACTTAATATATTTATATACTTATCTATTTATATATCTAATTATATTAAGGTGAAAAGCTCATTATTAATATCTTTATAATCTATATTAATATTTTTTTACTTATATATAGTAGTATCTACGTAATAATATAGTTATTAATATTTTTACTCATCTTACTATATATTTAACCCTTGGCTGTTATATTGTTCCATTAATATGGAGATTTTATAACTATTTGATAATAAATTATTTCTACTCGAATGTATTACTATAATTAATAATACTTATTTATTTGAATTATTTTTTATATTTAAATAATTAAACAAATAAAATAAAATTTGTTGTATATATAATTAACTATATTATAATTTTATATATATATATATATTAATATTTAATATTATATATATATATTAATATATATATATATATATATTATGTATATATATATATATATCTATATTATATATATATATATATATATGTATATATAAATTAATATATATATATATATATATCAGAGTATATAATATAATATATTAATATATTATATATATATATCTTATATAATATATAATATTATAATATTATATATAATTATATATATATAATATATATCTATATATATATATTATATATAATTATATAATAAATATATATATATAGTATATATATACTATCATTCTTATTAATATTATATATTAATATATATTTAACTTCTTAAAATGTAAATTTCTATATATTACATTTAATATTATATATAATTATTACTGTATATGTAATATATAAAATTAATTTTTATGATGCATTGATTTACTGATATTTTTGAGGACATATTGTTAACTTGTGTATAATGTGTAGTTTTAAATTTATTAAATTATTATTAAATCTCATAACTGAATATCTTAATAATCCTACCTTGTCTATAAATTATTTTTAATATTGTTTTATAATAATAGTATTGGCTTTTGGCAAACTGACCAATGCTCCCAAACTTCCCTGAATTGCGTCGGTGGGATTTCTACTATATTAAATTCTTGGATGGTTCTCTCCTATGGGGCAATGGATTACTCGGAATCTTGGTGTGGGAATGTACGTATAATGTTTAGGCAAATTTAAGGATGGAAATTGAGAGATTTTTATCATTGGGAGAGTAATAAAGTAATATGTAAATTAATTATTTTTATTTTATATTTATTTAATTTGTTTGTTTAAGAGGTATAGCATTGAATAGATTTTTTTGTCATGATAAAATATTAGTATTTTTTATCTAGGATACTTTAAAAAATTTTAATCAGGTGTTAATTTAAAGGCAAAATCATTTGTAGATATTTTTATATTTAATATTACTAAATAATACTATCTAGTAAAATAATTTATTTTGTTATCAATTATTTTGGCTAAGAATTTTCAACTATAGATTTAAGCTATTAATAAATTTTCTATCAGAGAAATTAGTTCAAACTAATCTAACTGGAAACTTACAGCGTATGCAGTTTCTTCAGTTTACCCCAGAGTTACCTTGGATACAGCAATGAAAGTATGAAATGGTTTGATCTAAACATGTATTCAAATATTTTATCTAAGTTTTATTTTGTACTAGTTTCAAATTAGTAATATTCTGGCAGATATCGGAATTAATAACTTTTTTTTTCCTCATACAAGCACATCTTTATTCGAAACTGCCACCTAATACTATACAATCCCTACTTTCAACTTTCACAAGTCACCATAAAATAAAGGTGATTATTCACCAAATCAGTATCTCCTTTACTCTCTCTTTCTATCAGGTTTGTATCCTATTACCACATTTTCCTTATTACAGTTAAAGAGTTTCTGTTACTCTTAATATATAGTATAAATTTTTTTTATATTTTTCAATGGCTGAGACTTTTTTGAATAAGCTATGAGTAACAATATATATATCTTAATCGTCAAGCTGTCTTCTGTCAGAATATAAAGAATTAAGCAGTTTATATTAATTCGGTGGAAAATTGATGAGATATACCGAGAAAATTGATGAATTTTTGATAGATTTAAGATATTGCTTTTTTTTTTTTTGTATTACATAATTTAATAAATATATATGTTTTTTAAGGAAATTAGTCAATAAGTATGAAATGTTAATGGCACTTAACTTGATTATCGCCAACTTCTCACCTCTTTTACTATTTCTTTTCTTGGATTTTCTTTCGTGGTGTCCCTTTAATTGCAACTTAGTTAGACCTGCCACCTAAAATTATATGTGACCTCTATATAACTCTGAAAATTAGGTTAAATTTTTATCTTGGGAACCAAGACGTCTAAGAACCCGATTTATTTATCGTTCTTTCAATAGTGCTTAAATTGTCTGCAAGTTGGATTTAATGGCTATGTTAGTTAATTTATGTGTGATGAAGATAATAATAAAATCATTTTTTACTTCATATGTTGAATTAATTATTATATCCCGTTTATACTAGCGTACTAAGAAAATACATATTATTAATTCTTAATTATATTAGCTTGACTGAGTTTCACTTTCGCTCTTTAAGCTTTAAAAGCCACTTTAAGAATTGATATAGTAAATGGTGCCACTCAAATCTTTATACACTCAGTGAATATTTTTTTAGATCTTATCGACTTATTCTCTCTGAGTACCTTATGTTATTCTGTAAAAGCATAATACACAATAATATACATTACCTCCATACTGTCAATATATTGTTTATCGAGCGAACATTTAGTGCAATAATCGATCCCTGTCTAACTTAAACATTACCTCATACATATTCAAGTACCTAACTCAAACAATATTTGAAACTATTCGCTACGTTTATATGACTTTGTTATCTCACTACAACCGGTTCATTAGTTTGGTTTGGATAATATATTATATACAACCAGTTGTTTTAAACCTGATTCACACCTTGCTTCCATTGAAGTAGAACTCTTTATTTGGGATTAGCCTGATATGCCACATAATTTATTAAATATGGTTCAAATACTGTATAAACCGATGTGTGAAAATCAAAGAGTATGGCTGAGTGTGATAAAAGTATACCGCTGTTTTCTACTCGCAGATCGCACCTCATTTAATTGCTACACTTATTAATTCCAATGGCTTTATTTTAGTTGTTATAATATATAGATTGCTACATATATTTTCTGTATGCTTACCATTTTTCTAGTTGTCAATGATACAATTTTTTCCTAAATGCATATAATACTTCGGACTAAGGTTTTTCTGTAAATTTTTCTGAAAAATGACTATAAATCAGAGTATTAATAAAACCTTGGCAATCCTTAAATATTTATAACTTTTTATGAAAACTTCTAATTTGACTTTCGAACACTTAACATAGTTTTAATAATATATTTTACTTATATTATTGTATATAACATCATAATATCGGTACTTATTCTAGATTATGAGTAATAAATACTTCATCCTATAATATCTATTTTTTCTTTATGTTTCTTTATTTACACTTATTAATATCAATCAATATATATATATATAGTTAGACATATAGTGTATTAAATAACTTATTATATTATATAATGTATATATATATATATACCTTAGAACTACTATATATACGCCTATATTATATATCTATATATATATATATATATAATATTATAAGGGTATTAGTATATATACTAGCCTTGAAATAGTGTATAGGCTAAAGTATAGATACCTATCATATAACTTGTGTGCATGGCGCCTCCCGGCGAGATCGTGTTCTAGAGGCACAATTCTCCATATCGGTTCATACACTGATCGTGTTACAAGAACAGCTAGGCCGGGAAAAGGGAGATCACATTTGCTCGGAGTGCTGTCTGATTCGCCTGGTTGGAATTTTGTCCGCGGAAATGTAAAAAATGTGTATAAAATATAACATTTTAAGAATTCATTTTGGTACCAATCTATCTGAATATAACAGTAACTCTATTAGATTTATACTACACACCCAACCACCTCCTATCACTATAGTATTATATATTATGTATGGATTAATAGCAGTACAATATATGACAACTAATACTGACCGCATATATATATATATATATGAAAGAGTAGTAATGTTAGCTTAATGATCATACTTTCATTCCATTTTAAACCTACTAACTATATCATATATAGCTATCTCAATATATAAGTTTAATAATTATCATTATATATTATTTATATATCTATATATATAATATATTTATCTATATATTCATATATCTCAAAATACTACAATATGCTACATGAATCACGCGAAAAGGAATACATTTATTTGGAATCCTCACCCTTGTATAAATTTTGGAAATAAATGGGAAAAATGTAGTAAAAAAAAAATATTCATTGTTAATAATTATATAGTATATGATTAAGAAATCTAGTAGTTGCCTAACATATAGTGACCTTTTTATCTGGCTAACCATATAGTTAAAATTCGCTCCACACAAATCAAAAACACTTTACTATATAAATCTTTGCTTCTTTTTTTAACTAAAGAATACCCCTCGGGTAAAACTCCCCGCAGTCGTGATGAGTCGGGGCTCTCGGCCTTCCGGGGAACTCCGGGTAGGCAAATTCCCAACACACCACCCCCTGCCGGGGAGGGTCTCCTTGGAACCCCCAGCTTTTCGGTGTCGCGGGGTTTCTCCCCCTCCGCCTCCCTCGGGGTATGCGAAAACACGCTCCCATCCCTGTGTTCCCCGTCCGGCTCCGAGCCCCCTACCCCTGCCGTGTAATACCTTTACACATAATATATATATAATCTAATTATATTATAATAATTATATATAATATATATAATAACGTATATATATATATAATATATATAATACTTATATATAATATATTATAATATATAATAATTATTATATCTAGTATATATATATTATATATATTTAATAATTATATGATATGTATATATATATATATATATATATATATAAATATATATATATACAACTATACATTAACCTATCCCAGCACCCCCCCCCAAAAATAGCCAATTTTTTATGGGTGTTAATTTTTTTTTTTTTTAACATTTCCTACCCCACCCACCAATTTTACAAGGATCCACCAAACTGTATTCTTCATTTGCCATGACTCACACGCACCTCTTCCTGTAGTTTTTTCGAGTAATGATTTTTTTTTTTTTTTCTTTCTTATTTTCATAGGTCGATTTTTCCCAAAATTTTGGCTGTTATATTTCTTGCTTTACTTTTAAGTTTCCCTCGGTAGCCACCAATTTGCGCAGGAATTCCAGCAATGTTTTTCCTTTTCCGGTAGCTGTTTGCAGTTTCCCCACCGCCCAGATATGATTGTGGCTCTTCTACCCACCGCAGGCTGGCCGTATAACTCACCCTAAACTATAATCATATATATATTATACTATATATTATATATATATATACTAATATATATATTATAATATATATATTATATATATTTAATATATATATATATATATTATATATATATATATATATTATTATATATAATATATATATATTATATATAGAGGATGTTCCTTCAATATGTGTACGAAAAGGGCGTTGTGTGTATAGATCCCTAACACCCTTGCGAGCGATTTATGTTAAATAACCATATATTTATATTAAATGAGCTACACACGACGAAGTTTTGCGACTCAGCACGTCGTTGTTATGCGTCCAGTACATACATGGTAGATACGCAGATGGTGATGAATTAAAAACGACAAGATATATGGAATGTAATTACTAGTAGGTCCAAACATATTACATATGGGGGAACAAACAAACACACACACACACACACTCACACATACACACACACATACGTAGGTGGTATGGGATGCGACATGAGGGGACTCAAAGAAGGTGTTCGAAGTGCCCCCTTCCCAAGGCAATGAGCACATCGACACAGCGGGCCATGGGCTGCCGTACCCGCTCAAAATTGCCGGGATGACAACGAATATGTGCACAAGCAACGGCGATCTTTTGTTGTAGCATGGCTTCGGAGGTGGGCTCGAGTTCGTAGACCAATTTTTTCAGGTGGTTCCATAAATAAAATCGTGCAGGCCAGTCACAGAACCCCTCGATAGATCCATTTCTCGTGGTAGGTATCATTAAGCACATGGCGATCCTCGCGGCTGAATTGTGCTGGAGCACCATCATGCATATACCATATAAGCCGTAGCACAGCCAGTGGTACCTCCTCCAAAATATCAGGTAGTGTATGCTCAAGGAACTCCCGATAGGCAAGGCCTGGCAGACTCTGTGGGATAACATGTGGTCCGATAATCTGATCCTTTAAATTACCTACCCACACGTTGACCCTGAACCACTGCTGACGTCTACCGTGGATTCGCGTCCATCCACCGATGGCCATTGGGGAAATTCACGATGCCACGTCTCTCGAAGGTTGCCTCATCGGTAAACAGAACGGAGTCGACGAAGCCCTGGGACGCCCTTACCCCCTGAAACCACCGGCAGAATGTCAGCCTTGGCGCATAATCGAGGGATGTAAGGCCCTGAACGCGCTGGAGATGATATGGATATAGGAGTTGTTCGTGTAGCATCCTCCACGCCATGTTGCGACTAGCTGGGTGAGTTGCCACTAATTGCCGGATACTAACACGTGGGCTCACACCTTTATCATATGCGAGCGACCCTATGGCGTCCACGGTCCAGCGTTCTTGGTAGTAGTGTCCCAATTATCGGAGGCGTTGGTACACATCCGAGAAGGTCTGGTGATTTGGCAACCTTTTGCCCTAGTACCGTAACCAATACAAGCGCTACGCCTTGCGGTCATTTCCATTTCCACGACCATACATCTACACCATATCCGCCTGCTCGGCAAAAGGATAGTCCGCCATAGGGAGGAGCTTATAGAGAGGGGACGGTACGCACACCTGATAACATTGAGGTTGATAGCACATTTCCGCGGATCCACCGTCGAAACACCTTGCCACCGTAGGGGACGATGCAACCTATCAGGTGCAGGAATACCAAAAATCAATATTGATATTAATCATAATATTAATAAACTACAATAATATAATAATATTCATAAAAATACTACTGCTACAAATAATACTGTATTAATAATGATAAACATGATAATAAGCTAACATTGATATGGTTTGTCCTAATAATGATGATCATATATAATAATATATTATATAATATATATATATATATATATTATTACATCTTATGTGATTTATTTATATTTAAAGAAATTTAGATTTATAGCTTGTAATATATAACTTTCTATATATATATATATATATATATTATCTTATATCTATATAGATATATATATTAATATAATATATATATATATAATATATATACTATATATATATATATACATTATAATAATATATAATATTATA
>JABUQX010036645.1:0-55923 GCA_015478945.1 Trachelipus rathkii
GGTTTAAGCCTTAAGGTAAGGGAAAACAATAATGTTCGGGGTAAGAATTTCTGTCCACTTATTGATTTTGTCTTTTTCATAATTGCATTCTGTGTACTCACTTAACCAAACTTATCATAACCTAACTAGGAAGGGTCCCTAAGCCAAAAACCCTAACCATATATGGATGTGAACGATGCAGTAAACCCTAATACCTAATCTAGATGGATCTATTGTTGGCCCGTAACTTTTTTTCTCAAAATAACGATTTTGCATTGTCAGAAAAATTACGGAGTCTTTCTCGTTGCTCCCGCGGTAGTGCCAAACGTACGAATGCTTAAAAAAGTAACGATTTATTAAATAATTCTTTTTTTTTATTTAAAAAAACTTTTTTGATTCAATTTTAATTAACACTGAAATTGTTATTGTTTTCATCATCATCATAATAATCAATAATAATAACTAATAATAATAATAATAATAATTAATAATAATACATAATATAATATATGAAAAAAACAAAACACAAAAACCAAAAAAAATATAACTCATCCTATAGAAGGTACATAAGCAGGTATATATATATA
Source organism: Trachelipus rathkii (assembly GCA_015478945.1). Taxonomy (NCBI): domain Eukaryota; kingdom Metazoa; phylum Arthropoda; class Malacostraca; order Isopoda; family Trachelipodidae; genus Trachelipus; species Trachelipus rathkii. The sequence continues at coordinate 567 of JABUQX010036645.1, forward strand.
TATATTATATATATATACTATATATATTATATAATATATATATATATATATATTTATATATATATATATATTTAATATAATAAATTTATAATATATATTATATAAATATATATATATATGACGGTCGACTATTATTATTGAGTTTATATTTTTTTTATGGAAACTAGCAAAAACGCATAACGCAAGATCCGAAGTCATCGTTATATTAAATCGCTCTCTCTCTCTCGTCTCTCCTCTCTTGCTCTCGTCTGCTATCTCGTCTCTGCTCTCTCGTCTCGCTGCACAAAGAAATGACAAGAACTCGGACTATGAGACATGAAAAAGTCCGGAGAAGAAAAGCGATACGTTAATGCTCTCACTCTAGAACGGCGCACGCACGCGGATGCCACACACACTTATATATATATATATATAAGTATAATATATATATATATATATATATATATATATAATATTATAGTTTGTAATACTGATATATATATTATTATTATATATATATATATATATATATATATATATATATATATATATACTATATATATTTATAGTATAATATATGATATTATACGCTATAGTATATATATATATACTATATATATATATTATATATATATATATTTATATATATATCATATCATGAAACTAAACTGAATAACTCGACAATGGACAAGCGTGAGCCGTACGTCTTCAAAGCTTACAGTGCTGCAGTGCCATAGCCCACTTACCATTCATGTGAACTGGTCGAATCAGTTAGACCAAGTAGCGTTATCCTTGCAATATCTGACGTTTGTACATATAGCAGCTTATTTTAATTTTGCCCTTGAAACGGGAAAAATCCGCCACCAAGACTTGTCTGAAATTGATTTATAAGTCCAGTTGGTGATGAAACCACTGTCTGAATGGAAATCCAGTGCTTTGTAACTGGCACTCGCGATTAAGCAGATGCGGCAAATCAGATCATCGCTTTAGGAACGACAACGACCGTGAACCAACGCATCTCTCACAAATGTCGAAAAAATCGAACAAATCATTTAACGTATCGCCAAATGACCATCCACGGAACACTGAAGATATCACATGGATTATTTCATTTTGAACAGCTCAAGAGAGGCAAGTGAGATGAAGCAAACCCCAGGCTTATTGAATAATAAAATCAGCGCGTTTAAAACGCTATTGAAGAATAAAATCAGCGCGTTTAAAACGCTATTGAATAATAAAATCAGCGCGTTTAAAACGCTATCGAATAAGATAATTAGTGCGTTTAGTTGTATTTTACTGGTCAATTAAATTATTCTTATATTTCTATGGGTAACATACTTAACGTAGTTGATTTTGTTCTTTTTTAGGATTCTTCAAGTATTGGTGTGATATTACAAGGTGACGGTTCTTGAGGTCTTTAAGGGAAAGGAAAACAAAAAACTAGCTACTACCATTGGCCAGGTAGTTATTAATTTGTTGGTTTTGTTATTTTTTATTATTTAATTTTTTTTCTTTATTACTTTATATTACTTTCATTTAATTTCATTTAATTTATTATTAGTAATGTTTTTCATTATTTCATTATTATTTGACTGTTTAAAATCGTTGAGTTAATAAATTTTCTAAAATTAAAAAAAAAAAACCCCGCCCTTAACCTTAAATTTGCATCATATACTTATTTTATAGTAGTAGTAGTTCAGTGCAGAATGGTGCTGTCTACTAATCGAAGAATATAAAGCAAGGTCCAACACAGACTTGTTTTTTCTTGTTCCCTCACCTTTACACATGCATGCTCATAATAGAACGAAAGGTCGCACTTCCGTCATCGCTATTGTAAAAAGTAAAGAAATTTTTTTTTTCTTTTTTTTTTTTTTTTTTTTTTTTTTTTTTTTTTTTTTTTTTTTTTTTTTTTTTTTTTTTTCTTTTTTTTTTTTTCTTGGAAAGACCCGCATTCTTACACCAATAATAATAATAATACATAATAATAATCAATACATAATAATAATAATAATAATAATAATAATTATTTAGCGTGGAAAGTTTGATAGTAAATAATAATAATAATAATAATAATAATAATAATAATTATTATTATATGAATCTTTAGCGATTTATCGCAATATGGTATTTAATAATAATAATAATAACTAATAATAATAATAAATCAATAATAATAATAATAATAATAATAATAATAATAATAATAATAATAATAATAATAATAATGTACGAGGAAAGTCAATTCCTATTCAAAAAGGTCAATTTCTATAAAAATTACCAACTAAACCAACTCGACACCTGTACACAATTTAAAATACTAAATTCTAAACTCTAAATGTACAGGTAAATATAGTTGACAACTTAAAAAAAAGGTAAATATAGTAGGAACTAAAAAAAAGGTAAATATAGTAGAGAACTAAAAAAAATACAGGTAAATATACTAGATAAATAAAAAAAAATGCAGGTAAATATATTAGAGAAGTAAAAAAAATACATATAAAATATAATAGCGAATAAAAAAATACAGGTAAATATAAGAGAACTAAAAAAATACAGGTAAATATAATAGAGAACTGAAAAAATACAGGTAAATATAGTAGAGAACTTACTTCCTTTGCTATCATCCCCCGGTGAAGGCGGAGGACTTTCTTTTAACTGCTGCTGGGGCCCTTCCATCGTCATTTGGGACGTTTTGAATCTAGAGCTCAAATTCGCGAAATTTAGATAATGTATATCCTGGCACAGTAGAGAGAGAGATAAAGAAATACTCTCTAACACTGCGTTCTCATACCTTATAAAAATTTTTGCGGACAATTCTCTCTCTTGTAGTATAAGGCTTTTCTATTTTAAGCTTTACAGAATCACACGATCTAATATCACAATATTTAACTGTAAGCTTTATTATCAATTACTAATAAATGTGTCTAATATATTTGTACTTCTGTATAATTAGTTATACATATATTTCAATCTTAAATTTAATATAATAGCAAAATATTTAACATATAGATATACACTTAGCAAATATATTTGTATATATATAATTTTTTTCGTTAATAATAATAATAATAATAAAAAAACTATTAAGATCTAATTTTCATATAGTCTTTTGAATTGTATATAACATATGACGTCTTAATAATATCACAGATAGTAATAGCATAGCGTCCCTCCTTTAAGCAGTAAAAAAAAAGTTCCTTCTTCGGTTTAAGGCGTAAAAATAAATAATAATAAATAAATAATGAATATGCTTAAAAATAAATATAAATAAAAATTTATATATTATAAATATATGTATATATATTATATATATTAATAATATATAATATCATATATTTATAAATATATAAATATAAAAATATATATATATATATATATATATATATATATATATATATATATATATATATATATATATATATATATATAATTATTTATTAATTTATTCATTTATTATGATATATTACATATTTATCTATTTATTTATTTTTTTATTTTTCTAGAAATGAAGATACTCAACATTTTACTAGCGAAATAAGATAACAACATGGTGCCGTAATTGCTGTAAACATATATAATATATTATATAATATATATATATATATATATATATTATATAATTATATATATATAATATATATATATATATATGATATATTATAATTTAATATATATATAATATAGTATTATTAATTATAGATTATATATTATATATATATATATTATATTATATATATACTCTGATAGTTATAATATATATATATATATATATTAATATATATATATATATATATAATTATATATATTATAAATAACAATATAATATTATATATATATTATATATATATATTATAGTGTGTTATTTATATGTATAATATATATTACTATAATATATTAATATATAATATTATGATTATATTATATCATATATATTATTATTATATATATAATATATTAATATATATTATAATATAGTATATTAGAACCGTATTATGGCCCCGACTGCATGCACTTCCTGTGGGGATATAATTACTACTAATGGATTTTGTAGTGTATCTATATAGATAATCGTGTGGGTATAATAAAATTTATGTATAACTAGCGTACTAGATAGTTCAGTTAACCTCGTCTAGCGAGGAGGTTACGTCCGTTGCGCGTCTCCCCTAAAATATCGAATGTTTACATTAAGTAGTTGAATTTGGAGAAAGATTCGGATGTCTAGATTTTACTGGAAGAAGTTAGGTTCGTGAGAATCAGAGGATTTGAGCATAGTGGATACTAGGTGCTGGCTCCGGTGCGGTGGCTGAGTTATGTAAATATTTTTGTAATAGATTACAATATGTTTGTATCTGTTTATATAATGATTAATATACGACCTATTGAATACTTCTGAATATGATGGTTATCATAGATCGTGAGGGGTGTCTGGGGACTACTCAAGAAGAGGGTTACTACTTGTAGAAAATGACGAAACTGCATAAGAGAAGTGGTAGGAAAGGAGTCATGAATTCGGAGTAAGAGAAGGAAAGAATGGAGAAGAAGTCTTGAGTCATCTACGGTTTAGCTAGGAGCGGTGCGGATGCGGTTGCGATGTATATGAAAATATTTGTATATGTATAATAATGTGATGTATATTTAGGTGTTAAAAATATGTATTATTATATATAATAGGTCGTAGAATATATCTCGATAAATATCGAGGGTTTATGTTCGTAAAGGGTGTTTGGGAATCTCATCAAGTAGGTAGATGTGGTTTAACAAGAAGAATATATACAGCCTTGTGAATACGTCAAAACGAAGAAAAAGGTGATATGGAGTGAGTAAGTCTAATGTGTCAGAGCATAATTGAGTCTATACTCCCCGGTCCTGTGGAAGCCGGTGCGGTTGATGAGTTAGTATACTTCGTTTGTTAATTATTAATTCATTTATATATGTTTTAATTTTAACATTTATTTTTGTTTTTCAATTTAAATTTTTATTTTAATTAATATTTATTTCAAAATTTTTTATGTTATTTGTTTTGTATTTTTATATTTCATTTTATTTTAATAAAAATAATAATTTTTTTACTATAAGTATTTTATTTATGCATTTTCATGTTTAGTAAATCAGTAAAAAATATTCCTGCCACTCGTTTTCACAGTTTACAGTAATAAATATCAGTAAATATAAATATATCACCTATTCCTTAACTTCGTATTCAGCGTAATTCTCCATACGTCTTATTTTAGATTACTATATTTAATTCAAGTCATTTTTTTACTATAAAATTGGAGATCTTTACTGATTTTAAAGCAGTATATTCAGTAAATCAGTAAATTAAAGCCACCACACTACCTATACATACCCCATACCCCTGCATGAATCTATTGATTTAAAGTCTATTTTTTTTACTAAAATTGGTTATTGTTTTACATATACCCTAAACAGTATAATCAGTAAATAAACCCACCTTCCCTTGCAACCCTGTCTATTCATTATACCATGATCATTGATTCATAAAGTCATAATTTTTATTCTACTAAATTGTTATTGTTTTACTCTACACTTATTATAAAGTACTGATAATATCATTAATTTGATCCTCAATGCAATGCCCTAATAATTAGTTGGATAATTAACATACATTACTAAAATCGCTCAAGTGTCACTTTATAAACCACATAGAGTCAGATGAACTTTCCGCCAACTATAGTTAACATAATAAGTTTTCTCACATACTATTAATAAAGCTAAGCATAGCAATTACACTGAACTAAGAATAGTTAAATTGTTTGACTAAAGACAAAACTCCTAACACATACCTTAAGTCCTCATTAGATAATAATATAAACTGTTTAATCTAAATCGCCATCTTAACAGTAAAGTTACTAACATAGCATACAATAAAACGTAACATATCACTACTTATTGTCATATATATGCATATCTCTAACATAACATCTTTGGTATATTTTTACTATTCTTATGTGTGTGTGATAAATTAGTCTCTTAATATGAATTTTGTAATTATAGGTGATAACTAATTTGGTGTTATAATAGCTGTATGCACAAATAAAAAATTTCTCTTGTTAATATTACCGCATCTAAACGTTAATGTGTGACACTTTATAGAGTATAATGCTAACATAGCCATATACATATTAATATGAACTATTAGATAATGAATGTACAACTCAGATAATACAATAATCTTAAAGAACATATATCTTACGCTACGAATAAACGTGGTAAAACAGAGTAACAAAGTTCTATCTATTACTTAACTACTAATGTAAATAGGTTATAACATTTGCATGTCAAGTAATCTGTGTACGTGATTTTGTTCACATATCATCAACTATATTCGCCTATTTTGCTCATATAACGTTTAGGTATTTTGGATGATGGAAGCTAGGACACAGTAGATGGATTTTTAACACTAAAAGATTTGTATAACTGCAGGAGTTCGCCCTCTTTGGCGTATTGTTACTTGTGTAATTAGTCATGATACGCGGCACGAATACGATGTATAATGGGAACGGTGCGGAAGTGTGTTGTGAGCAGTGGGGGGTGTGTGGATATATAATCAATAATTATAGATAAACTGTGCAGATACTACTATCTATAATCTACTCACAAATAATAATATGGTGTTGCATAACATAAAGAATAGAGTTTTTCATATTCTTAGATATGAATCACATGAAAAATTGAAATACTATAGAATTTGTGAAGAGAACATCCTTTCATAGTTGTGAAAAGGTGTATATTATGTATCTCTCACTCGTGCATCATCTACGCGCGGAGTCATATATAAATCGCAGATGAGACATGGTGGTAAAGTTCAGTTCATGTTCTCACTGCTCCGGCGTACACTCTGAACCCGCTCTCCTTCTCACTCTGTGCACGGCACTAAGATCTTTGATAAACTTATTGATCGGCTATATAGATTGAGAACGTACAACGATGCGTTCTGGAATTGTATGCAAAAGACTCATTCCTATTCAATTGATGTTTGAATGGATTGTGATAAATGCATAATTTATCGGATAATACGACTAAAATATAAAGTATGCATTACACAATAACATTACCTCATACAACGGATCATGGTGATATGCGATCTTAGTACATTGATTCTCTTATACATTTGAGACCGTAGCTAACATACACAATGAGCTTTACACACTGAGATTGTAACTTTATAGGTTGACAGTCGACTATCAGATACATTATCGACTCACTTTGGGCACTGATAATCTCATACTAATTGTAGCTCTATACAGGTTCAATGCTTTAACAAGGATGAAGTGCAATTCTACTCAACAATCGAAAGTATTTGCTGTGTGTTTTACCCTTTTAGCAGTTATGAGACGACTGAAATTGTAAAAGGCAAATTTGAATCCAATTGAGCAATTTTATGAGATGTGATTAGGTATTATTATACTTCACAGATAACCGTTTGATAGGATATACAAAAAGTGAATTATTTTACACTTCTTATTCAGTGTAAGTATAATCTCATGGCAAGTGTCTCATGAACTAAATTTATGTGTGATTAATTTTATCAAAATTTTCGCATAACTATTACACTTGTCTAATTATTTAGTATTTGACATCTGGAAAATATAATATGCTGACAGATGATGACAGTTTTTATGAGCATATAAATACAGTAAATGTATATATTGCAAAAATGTTCATCTCGTAAGCGATATAACTAATATATTATTAGTATCCCGAAGAATAATGTGCAATACTATGATTTAAGCTCTTCTATACAAACTATTATACATAGAATATAAGATTTTACGGAGAGATCCTTCACGCATTTGGATAAAGTAAAACACCGTAAGTTCTTTGATAAAGGATAGTGATTGTACAGTGTGGCTAATTATGTTTAACTCATGCGTGATTTAAAGTGTAAGGTGCTATGTAAATCAGAGATATTAGTACTTTTAGACAACGTTTTTAACAGTGATCTCGTGTGACAAGAGCTCTCCGATATCAAAACCTCTTCTTACCCTAATTTTCGCATAGTATTTATTTGTTATTGAATAACATGTAGTTGTGTATGTCAAATCAATCTTTCGAAGTATACTTGATAAGACATATAAGATTAAGAAATATAGTTCTTTTATTATTACACTCTGACCAATGGATATATGCTACGTATAGACAAAGTTTTAGTCATATACTTAAAGCTTACATATCATAACTGACTAAAATGAAATTAATATAAGTACAGACGACAAACCTAACATAGACTTATGACTCTCATAGAAATAAAGTATATCAACTATAACAAAGTGTTCATACACTTACAAGCAAAGTTAGTACTACTTGCAGGTATAACTGATAAAGTAACTCTAGTTCACTCACTTTTCAGAAACTCGTTAATCTGTACATATCATTGGTAATTGTTTTACCTTAATATAGTAATATTTAATATAAAACTATTTTAATCATATTAACCTTAACCGTTATTTAGTTTATACACTGATCGATGAATATGCTCTAAGGTAACAAAGTTTTCATACTATTCAATAAAGTAACAATTATTATCAACAGTAAACTATATAATATAATGTACAATGAGAATTTACTACTCACGTAGTGAATATATTACTGTGACCTTAACTATTATCAATATTCCTACTTATCAATAGGTAAGTAGCTATAAAGTTTTTACAAAACAATATAATCACCATATTTTTCCATCATATCAGTCAACAGTAAGCTCAAGTAATTATCTAATCAAAATCCCTTACATATAGTGACTAAATCTATCAATGATAGAGCATTCATGAACTATGAATCTCTGACACTATCAATTTACTATACATAAAGTTGTCCACTCATTCGAATATAACAGTTACATTTTGAGCTTAATGAATATATAACGTAGACATTAGCACATTCTCGAGGAAAACCTAACATTACTTACTAGCAATACACTTAACTATATGCTATAGTTTTTGTAACTAATCATCTCAGTTAACACGGTAATAATTATACGAAAACTCTATATCATTTCTCTAACTAAACCCAGTTTGTGAATATTCAACATTGTCATAGTGTAATATATTTTATAATAACGTATGTCTTCTGATTTTAGCCTAACTTATCTATAACACTTACAAGGGGTGTAAATCTCATACAATTAAATATATCATACATCTAGAGATCTACGAATAAGAACAGTTATAACATTTAGACCTATGAATATGTTCTCACTTTCCATGCTATCATGACAGCAAGTAAATCTCAACTTATAATACATGTGGATTTCAATTCATATTCATCACAGATAAAGCAGCATTATATAACAAAATTTTCCTTTACAAAGTGTCCAAACTATCAAAGTATGATATCATAGAATATCTTGAACTATGAATATTGATACTTTACATGTCTGCTATATACAATATAAATAATTCTGACTATTGTGACATTAAGCGTGGACTCGGGCGACTCAATATATATCTGTCAAAACATCATACATAACCTATGAGTAAACACAGATTCCAGTGTGTGTATAACTGCTGTGGCATGATAATACTCTATTCTCTGACTAAAGAGCAAAATATATATGCGATCATAATAAAGCTCACATTTACCTTAGGCATATATATACATTCAAGCGTGAATAAACTGGTAGATATGTACAAAAGTTATAACAATCTAAGCTTATACTATAAGACAACTGATGGTTTTTGGCATCGCTTGACATATCATACATAGAGGAGATTTTGTATACTTAGTAAATAAGCACTTACTTTAATATGGAGATTAAACCCCCAGAGAGATGCGCATGAAGAACATTCATCGTGTGTGGTCCTCGAATAAGGGGTGTAACGTTACATATAAGGGCAAGCAGCCCTTTGGCTGTGGCCCTTACTCCTATATAGTCATATATACGGTTACGTTTTGTGTATGCTATGTTAGTTACTTTATTGTGTTTAAGTGTGGAAGTGTGGAACTTTGTGTTAATGTTAACAGTTTTATTCGTGCTTAAGGTTAAGGTATGTTATGTTTGGTCGTTGTACATTATATTTACTTAAGATTGTTGATGCTATGTTAGTTTATTAATGTTAAATATATTGTACGATTTAGCATTAATTCGTTGGTCAGTGTATAAAGAATTGATTTTATGTTATGTTTTATCAAAATGATACTCGAGTAAATGTGTGACATGATAAGCAATAGATTTCAACGGTAATGTATAGAGGGTGCTGTGGCAGTGTGCTTTGATTTAATGTACTGATATTTACTCATGATTTTTTGCTATTAGGGTGTGTTACACTAATAATTTTTAGTTAAATATAAATAATTGCAATTGAAGTGAAGAAATAGATGCAATTAGATAATGAAGAGATGTGGAAAGAAGGACTTAGTGGTGGGCAGGTGGGTTGATCAATGTCTATAAACGCATGATTATCTGTTTTAGGGTTGTGTGTATAGCAAAAAAAAAATAAAATAAATTAATTAGTCTTAATAAAAATATGACTTGAATCAAATCGAATAAATTGTTCATAATCCTCCACAGCGGTAGGTGTGTGTGTGTGTGTGGGTGATTTGTGTAATGTTCGCTGGATGTATATAACTGCTTTAGGGGTCATGTATATTAAAAAGCGAGCATACTCTTTACAAAAGTTATATAGGTATATTTGTAAAATATGACCTGAATCACATAGATATAAATAATATAGATCATGGAGGGTGGGTGGGTAGTGTGGGTGGTTTAGATTTACTGATTTATATAGTACTGTTATTACTGTTTATGAGAGTTATGTAAAAACTATAGTTTGTTCAACTATGTAAACATAAAATTAATCATTTAGATCATATAGATTGTGGAGGGTTGATAGAGGGTAGTAGGTTGGTAGTTATATGTGATTTACTATGTGATATAACTAGCTTAAGATGATGTGTATAAAAATGCAAATTTTATTTACATTATAATACATGAAAATGCATAAAATTATTAGTAAAAAGTTATATGTTTATTTTTAAATAAAATAAATAAAAATAATAAAAAATAATTAAAAGATGAAAAATATTCATGAAAATTAATATTTAGAAAGTATAAAATTAATAATGTAAAATTATAAACACAATAAATAAAATATAACTAAACTCGAAATTTGTTTAACTATATACTCAGTAACGCGCCATACCTTGTGTGCCCGTGACTTAGTACGGCTCAGCACTGGTGCGGCTATGACGCATTTTCCTTCGATCCACTGAGACGTCTATCTTCCATCTGCATGCTCTCTCTTGACTCTCTGCTTCTTTCCTTCAATCTTACTCACTTTTTTGTCGTTACTAAAGGCTGATTATTTATTCTTGGCGGAACCTCCCTCTATATGGGTTCTACAGACATACTCCTCTTTATTACAATGAACTTATAATAACCTCGTTTTAGATTTCTACGTACTGTATAAACATAATATTTTGACTATATACTCACTACACTCTATTATTATAGAAGGTTTATAAACTCAAAAGTGGTATATACTTGATAACTGGTAGCAAGACTCCATTGAGCAACGCTTAGTATACGTTTGACATGGTCGACGGTGTTGTCAAATCAGTATCTAGCTCTCTTTGACTCAGATCCTTCTCCGTTTTCTATAATATTCTAATAACTCTAGAAATACCGATGGGTGATTCTGAACTACATATTTCTTGTTAGTCCTTTAGTGTTGACATGATCATATTTAGCTATTCATTTCGCGGATACGAGGAGTCGTAAGGCTTTACGGGTTGTGAAAGCTCGCGAGTGCACTCCACTTTTATCAGTATATGTGAATAACATGCTATTTAAGTGTTCGATTAGTTTGTATCGAGTGTACTGTATAACGTTATCACGTAAAGAAGATATCAATATTTGGGGTCTCTTCCATATCGTACATTATTTAGACAATATTTTAGTACCTCTTTTCATGAATCACCGACCTTCGTGCTCACAGCACCGTGTGTGTGTGTGTGTTTGGCCTAGTGTGCATAGACATAGAAGTTAGCGTCATGTATTACAGTGAGTATCGCTCTTAGAAGGTAGCTAAATATTGCGACTTCTTTTCGATGAAATCACTGCTACGCACACCACCAAAAATCCTATATCACACTCTCCAAAATATAACACCTTCACATACAACAAATCTCATCGCACATCATTATATTTATGAGTAGTGTAGGGTGTACTCGCCTTCGTCGGTCGCTATGCACAAGGGGGACGTACTCTTGTAGACGAGGTTAGTACCGGATCTAGTACGCGTTAATATACCAAAGTTTTAGTATCCCGTTTATATGGATAAGTCCATAAACCTGTTTAGATGAATGATAAAGAGTAAGTCACTACTAAGTATGGGACGTTGCATGTTTGCGTGATGTGCTGGGGTACATATATTAATAGCAAGTGTAATTATATATATATTAATACATATATATGATAATTAATATATAGTATTATGATATATATATATATTATTATGATTATATATATATATAAATAGTGTATAATATATATATTATTATATATATATTATATATATATATATAGTAATATAAGTATATATATATTAATATATTGTTATATATATAATATATATATTATATATATATGCTTATATTAATATATAAGTATTATATATTGAGGTTGATAAATATATATATATATATATATTATATATATATATATTTATATTATTATTTATTAATATTATTATAATTATTTATTATAGTATATTTATATATATATATATATTTATATAAATATGATTATATATACTATATATAGTATTCAATATGTATGTTAATATATATTAATATATATATAATAATATATTATTATAATATATATATTATATATATATTAATATTAATATATACTAGTTTTGTTTATATATAATTTTTTTATTAATTTTATTTAATTTATTTATTTTATTATTTATTCAATATTTATATTTATATTTATTTTATTTATTTATATTTAAAAAAATAAAATAAATTAAAATTACTAATACAGTAAAATAAGATACAAGCGCGCCGTTTATATAACATGTCGCTGTTTATATGATGATCATAATATCACGTTTAATATATTAGGTATATATAATATATTCGGTGTTTCGTATACCGCTGATAAGTGACTCGAAGGCGTGCGGCACTTTGTGAGTGTTTCTACAAACTTCTATTATTACTACTACATTCCTTATTAACAAATATATAACTTAAACTTACAGCAACCGTGAGCGGAGTCAACACCGGTGCGTTATCTACCTTAGGTGAACTTTATCAGTGTATCAGAGTAGTAGCTTATATTACTCATTCTTCTATGTACTATCCAAATTGTCAAGCATCCTTTATGCATTTCGACCATTTCTTAGGGGGACCCTCCCCTATGGAGGTCCAATCACCCTCTTATATCGAATCTCTTAATATGATAACCCTATATTCGAGAATTTTTAACGGATGCTAGTAATCTCATGAATATTATTAAACGACATATGCTCTCGACTAATTATCGTTAATTTATTATACAAATTAATTTATCAACCAGGATTCATGTGACAAACTGTAGAGTACAACACCGAGTTGCCGATGCCAACGTGCACTGATTCGATACCAATATTTTCCAGATAAATTTAGCCGACAATTACCTGTAAATTACTCATTTTCTCCAATTTCAACTTCCTACCACATTAATCGATGTTTTTAGGTAGGTATATATATTTAGTAGCCGCCCGCCTATAGTATTTGGGCGTACGGGGACGCTAAACCTATCACGTCTACGAGAGATTTTCAGTATGTTAAGCGTATAATACCTATTAAGTAGAGCTCCACCACCAAATTTATTTTAAGCCGATATCGATAACCCTAACCCTTGGTAGATATATTAATACTATATATATAATAATTATTATATATTAAATATATATATTAATTATAATTAATATATATATTATATATTAATATATTATATATATATATAATTAAAAAATATTAATATATATATATATATAGTATATTTATATATATATAAGTAATATATATATATATATATATGTAAATATATAAATTATGATATATAATTAGAAATTAATATAGTATAAATATTTATAATATTTATGGTATTAATATATATTATATATATATATATATATTATTATAATATATAATGATATATATATATTAATATATATATTAATTATATATATATATAGTATATATATATATATTAGTATATATATATATATTATATATCTATATAAATAATGATATAATAATAATAAATATTAAAATAATATATGAGTAATGAATAAATAAAAATTATTAATTTATAATGGCGATGATATAAGATATCAAGGAAACGCTTTCGCATAACGAGGACATCAAGTACGTGGTACACTCGGTGGAGGATCTTACACACTAGGAAAGTGGAAGCTGAAGGGTCAGCGTAAACCTAACACAATTTTTACCTTACGCGCTATCGGGGGCAACCACCCTATGAAATGATCCTTATGGAACTAAACTCGGCGGTAATTCAGTTTTCTCGTGTCACAGACAATATATATACTTTAAGTATTGCAAATGTAACTTCTGAGTGTAAACGGCGGCAACCTCAAGTACTTACCCTATACTATATTATTATATATATATATAAATATATATATATAATATATATATATATATATATATATATATATATATATATTATGTAATATAATATATATATCTATATATATATTATATATTATATAGTATATATATTATATATATATATATATAATATATATATAGTATAAGTATATATACTATATATATAGTATATAATTATATATATATAGTATTATGTATTAGTATAAGTCAAGTGAGTATTTCGTTGAGATATGAGGTTTAGCAGGCTTATATTATTATTTAATTAATATAATAATATATATATATATATATATATATCTAATATATATATATATAATATGTATATATATATATATATATATATTAATAATTATTATATATATAAACATTGTGATCATTAATTAACTAAATATTTAACTAGAGAGAGAGAGAGAGAGATACTGAGAGAAGCATGGATAGAAGATGAACGAGAGAGATGAAAGTGTGACAGTGAGAGATTGTTGTGTAGGATGAATCTATTTCTGTGAAGTAAACATTGCTTAGTTTTCATAATACACGTCGTTTAGTATATCGCAAAAAAGGTCTTGAGAGATTTGTATATATACTTAGTATTTATATTTTAGTGAAACTAAACATTTCATTTTATAATTTAAAATGAAAATCACGGAACGTCCATTTAACCAAGTTCAATAAAGAAGTTTTTTGCGAGAAGACCCAATATAAATGTTGGTGTTATTGTCTTTTTAGTCTCCTTTCGAAAGAATATAAGTGAAACATTTTTGTTTATTATAAATTTACATTATCAACCATCTGCTCTCAATATATATTAGATTATATAATTTGGATTGAAATTTTATGAATTTCTAGCCTATAAATATTAATCGAACTCAATTTAAAATTAAAATAAAATTAACATATTCTTTATTTGTGAGTGCCATTTATAAGGCACTGTCACATTAGAACTCAGATTGGCAATAAAAAAAGAGACAACTAGTTCTTATATGATTAATTATATTATATATATGAATAAATAGGGATAATATATATATTTAGTAGATATCAAAAGCTTCTTATTATCAATATACTTTTTTGTGAAAGAGTGTGGAATAGATATACTAGAAGTAGCTCTAGATTAGCTTATTGAAGCCTAATCTTATAACTTTAGATTGATAATAGTGTAATTATTTAAAATTTTGAGTATATATATATATATATATATATATTATAAGAAGTACAGGGTCAAGTTTCGCCTCATAGTTCATGTCTAAGGTTTTTATTGATAGCGATTATGATGTTCGTATCATAAATACTATGTTCTTGCTGTGCTTAAGGTCTGGCACTTTTAGACAGTGCATCTGATTATAGATGGTCAGACTAGTTAACCGATTGTCACTGGGGATAGCCTTAGAGATAGATTAGATAATATATAGGTGCGAGTACATGAAGGGGTGGATGTGTGTGCATTCGGAACATATCAGGAAATTAGAATGAAGGGGTGCAACGTGGTATGGTGTGTCTACCGCACTTCGTGCGTAAATTTCTTATATCAATAATATAGTTATCCGGACTATCGCTATAACTATTGTCTTTGCGAAACACTTTTATATTTGTGAATAATGAGTTTGTACAGTATTGTTTAAGAACGCCTTTGTACATAATATGCTATATTTAGAAAGTTAGTATATATCTTAATTGGTTATGAAATAAAGAAATATAATTAATATTGAATAATTTTTTTATAACTGAATTATACTCTATTGTAGTCTAAAGACTTTGATGTCTTTTAATAATTAACTTCAACCTAAATCTAAACTCCTTAAGTGGTTGACCTATATATTAAATAAGTATCAAGTATTATAATTTGATTTTATAGTGAATGAATGAGCTATTACCCTCATGCTGATAACTTATTATATTAGATTATATTTATATATTTATTACTATATATATAGTTAATTAACAGGGCAATTATATAAATCATATCTGTAGTGTAAAAGCCTCAAATTTAATGATAATATCTATATTATATATAGGTATGTAATATAAATTATAGATATATATATATATATTATTAATAGTAATAATTACATATATATATAATATATATATATATTAATATATAATTTATCTATATTATATATATTAATATATAATTATAATTATATATATATATTATATTATTATATTAATATATCTATATATATATATATATGTATATATTTATGTTGCAAATACATACACAGAATTGAGTTATAATATATATATATATTAATATTATAATATTATATAGTATGATATATATATAGTTATTATATTATATATATATATATATTATGAATATAATAATATTATATATTAATTATAATTAATCTTATATATAATATATATATAATATATTAGATGTATATATATATATATATATATATATATAATATATATATATATATATTTATATGTATACATTAGTATTTATATATTTATACAGTAATAATTATATATTTATTATATATATATGTAACTATTGAGTATTAAATTATTTATTATATAAATAAAAAATAATAAATTTAACTTAATATATATTATATATATTTTTATTTTAATATATATTTTAAAAATATTTCATGGTTTTAATTAATATTTTAATAATATTCTGAATACAATGCATAATGTTCATGACTTGAAAAAAAATAAATATACATCACTAAGGAAATATATATATATTATATATATATATATATATATAATATATCTATATATATATTTTTTATCCCATAGTTAACACCACCGCTCACGGAGGTGGAGCGCTAATCTAGGAGGGGGTGTGGCTAATTATTGTTTATGAGGCAAGACGGATGACATAAAGTAGAATACTTCAGCGATAGTACACTACTCCTAGATATACAGTGAGATAACGGCATGGTCTCGTCGCTTAGTTGTGAGCAAGTGCTTTCTATACCGCCTGAGCTATATATATCGACGCTATTTAACTGGTTGGAACGTTATGATAATATTCACTATTTATTTGACCTATATCAGTAGCCGAATCACGTCGAATGTCATTACTTCTTTAAAATAAACAACTAAATCCAAGAATATATTGTATATTTTTCTCACATTTATTTACTTATATTATATAATTGAAAAAGTACAAGAATTATAGAATTGTTGCTGCTTACTCCTTATCGTTAATATAGAATATGATTTTATTTTTGTTATAAATTTTATATAAATTTTTGTATTAATCTAAATATTAGGAATCATTTTCTAAATTACGCTTTTATAGTGCTCAAGTCTAATCCAAATGATTCACCTTATCAAGAGAGTAATTATACGTTCCCGCAACTCAACTTATAGTGAGGATCGTTCATTGCGCTCTATTGGATTACTTGTATTTCTTTTCTAATTGCTTTGCTTCTAGAAGTCTTCTCTTTTTCTTTTCCATATTACTTACCAGTGCGATTCACGCTCTCGACGCAGTCAGTCTTTATATATATGTAGTATATATTAGTATATTATATAATATATATATATATATTGATATATATATTATATTATAATCTATATAATATATATATTATTATTAAATTTAAATATTATATTATATATTATAATAAGGTATATTAAATATTATTATATATATATCTTAATAGTATAATATATAAATTATATATTAATATATACTATTATATATTATTAATTAATAGATGTAAATATATTTATATATCTATATTAATATATATATATATAGTATATATGATATATTAATACATATATTTATATATTATATACTATATATATATATATTAGATATTATATATATATATATAGTTTATATATATATTATTATGGTATATTATATATAGTATATATATTAATTAATGATTATATATTTATATATTTATTATAGTATATATATATATTAACATATATATATATATTTATATATATAGTATAGAGCTAATTATATATATTATTATAGATATTAATATTATATTAGTATATTATTAATATCTAATATATATATCTTATATATAATATTTTGTATATATATTATTAGTATATAGTGATTAATATAATATATATATTATATATATTAAGATATTGATATATATAATGCTATGGAAATATAGATAATATTATAGGTATAAGTCTAAGAACTCACCATCACCCATTAATTTAATCCGCTGTAACAGTCGGTCAGATCAATTAATGTAACTAGATTCTCTCATCAAAATAGAGAATTCTGTATATAGCTGAGTAGTAGAACTAGGACTGAAGTTTGTAACTTAACTGAGATACGAGTAGAGTCTGATTCAAAACTTTCAGATTGTAGGTGTGGCAGTATCAGCTCTCGCAAATGAAAGAGAGATGGCGACGTTTAAATTTGTTTATGGCATTGGATATAAAAGCCTGATTATATTTTAATCTTCCCTTAGCGATAAATTATGCTTTATTAATTTTATGTTAATTGTTATTAATTATGAAATATACTATAGTAATTATTTTTTTTTTAAAAAAGTTTTATTTATACGTGAGGGTGTATGTAAGTTCCTACTGTTAATTTTAAATGCGAAATGGTTTATTAAGTACTGTAAATATATAGATAATAACTGTAGTTTATTTCTATATTTATAATATATATAATTAGGAAGTGAAGGTGTATGAAAGAGTATTTGTGATCTGGCTATAGTCTTGTTCATTTTATTTATGCTATTATATTGCACTAATTGTGGAATATTAAAAGTTTATTACTATACATGATATTTAGAACTGTTCATGCATTTATGAACCATAAAATTTTCATTCTTGTTACATAAATACTTTAATTATATATATATATAGATATAATAAGAAAGTGTACATTAGTCTTTATTTTCCCCTTATGTGCTATAAATCTTATTAAGTTAGTACAAGATTGGTGGACCACATTGTGACTCGGAATATAAAACAACCTGTTCTGATCAGTAAAATAAACATAATAAAGTGAAAAACTAATAATAAGTAAAATTAGTTAAATATATAATCTAGTGATATATGCAAACTCATAGAATGTGTAAAAGTGCCATCTATCATGATAGTGATAGAAGTGAAAAAGGAGAATACAAGCGAATATATCCAAAAAAAAGTATATAGCGTGATAAATAAGACGAAAAGCCAGACTATTATACAATAAAGAAAAGATTAAACTAGTGACTTTAATAAATTGCCTACAATTCTATAATAAGGATATACCTATCATATTATTTGAATATACTCAAAGGAACAGGCCATGACTATCTTAACTTACGATCCCGAAATCTTAAGTCACAATCAAACTCTCTTTGAGAAAGTTCTCGTTAATAACTCTGAGGAAATCGGGGAAGGAGACGATTAATCTCATTGCAACCCGAGATATCTTCCCTACGAGAGCGTAGATGGTTACGTGCATGCTGTAATAGCCGATAAAGATAAGTAGCACCAAGAGATGCTCGCTCATCTAATTTTAGATAGAATAATATATATGAACTGATAATAAACTCTTAGATGGCCTAAAGAATCATTGAAACCCTATACTAGTAGCTATTATAGCAACGCTGATTACATAATATCACAGTGAATGAAGGCTCAATCCACTGTGAGTGATTATAGTCAACGATCTATTACGTCGATAGAAGTATAGAGCACGGAGGGTTTAATTGCTTCTTTTCCATAAGCAAATTAAATTTCTTCACCGTTAGACTTTATCAATATAGTGACGAGAAGGGTCGGTTAACTTATATGGAATGGCAATATGGGTATCGACTATCGGCGTAGTCAATTTATCCCAGATATCTCCAACTGCGCAGAGGGACTCTGAGTCTTCCGCAGGGAAACGGCTTATAAGTGGTCTATGTATCATCCTATATAGGCGATTGATAAGGGTAAACTACAATTAGGCAGAGGTAGTAAGGTATTTGAAAATAGAAGTTCAAGCCACTAATACTAATTATGTACTTTGAGTAATAATTATATAGCTAAGCTGAGCGTAATTCTTGGAGAATAGGAAATCTTGTCTTGTAATAATAGTAATGTATATAATATATATGAATTAATGGTACTAATATAAATACAATTATATAATATTAAATATGATAATTATACATCGGTTAATTAAATTATGATAGGTAGAGTATAATTGATGATACATGAATTGTACTAATAGCAACAGAAATAATTATGTTAATTAATGATAGTAATCATGTGTGTATGGAGAAATTTTTTTATAATTATATATAATAAAATTAATGATATATGGTAAATATTCTTTACCTTAATAGTAATAATTGAATTTAATAGAAATATTGATAATATTATTTTTATAATATTAAATTGATAATGTTAATAAAGAGTAATTATAGGTGGAGTAGAAATAATAATGCTGGCGATGATTATAGTGATAAATAAATGAAAGATAATGAGAATTTTATTGATAGGTGTGTGAATTCTAGAAGATATATGGCGACTGATGATGCTTGTGTATTGCAATACTTAGAGGGGAAACTATACGCCTGGCATGATGTGAAGTCGCATATAAGCTATATAATATATTGCCACTAACAATTTAACTCCTGCAGGAAGCATAAGTTTAGTTCCATTTATGACTCTGAGTTCTATCACGCATGCAGGAGAAGTAGTATAAATAAATGACAAATTTGTTGATTTAGGGAATTACATAGGGAAAACGCTTCATTTTTTTAAGAGTAAATTGTGTTGATTTTAGAAGGAATTTTCTCTTCCAATTGAAGGGGATCAGGAGTCATTAGCAATATAGTATAGTATATATTGCATGTAATTATGTAACGATATTCGGACTGTGCTCTTCCATTATACTGTGTAATTTGTATATTTATCATGTATTTTTAGTATTAAAAAAACTTAGTAATGTATCCTTATCCTACTATATATTTCTAGGGAAGCTGCCTTGAACCTTGTGAGACCGTATAGGGCTTCCGCAATAGATATACAGAGTGATAGTTTCATTATTATTTAGCACACTGAGTGACCATTGTCGGATATTTAGTGATAAATTATTATAAATATTTTTAGTAAAAAGTTTATATAATAAGGTCGACTCAATGGGTTGGGAATATAACTCTATGATCATTTACGTATTTCACATGACTATAACTCAGTATACTTTAACGTCCTGCTATGAGTCTGCACATCTAAAGAATAGTTGGCGTTTATATATCGATTATTAAAATAATCACACGCCTAGTAATATAACTCAGGTCGGTACCCTTGAAGACTAATTCGTTAGCGTTCAATTGAGAGTAAAACCTTTTGATACATTCTCTTACGGTATCATATACAAAATTATCTGTGATTTTACCTCTATCTTGCTGTTTCCTTTGACGTTCTGCTCTTGTGTGAGTGAATATGAATGGATTAATAACTTAAATTAAATTATATATAAGAGAATATTTTTAAACCTTTTAGAGGAGCCAACAAATTTAAACTTGAAAAGTGAACAGCTGAGAAGTTGCGGCTTCATTCTGTGAGCAACATACAATGATGTATGAGGATTGAGAGTGTACTAGGGTTGTAGTATAATACTTAATTATGCAAATAGGGGGGAGTGGGGGATGATGAAATGATACCCTTAAAGATAGAAAGATGAAATTCTATATGCCGCAGTTGGCGGACATATATTACCGTACCGTATAATATATGTTGAGGTATTAGCGGATGTAGCCATACAATTGAGAAGCAGAGCGTTGCAGCCGCATTTATATGAGAAGAGCGAAGGAGAAATTCAATAAGTTGCTGGAGTCGGGAGTTTGATATAAACGTGCTCGAGGAGCAACTGGTGCATGATATTCAGTGTCATTCTCTGGCCAAATATCGAGATGGGAGAGTCTTAATAAACTGGGGTGGTAGGACTTTATGAGACTGCTTAGAATACAAAATCAAGTCTCAGATAATAATATTTAAGCTCTGATCTGCTATTAAAATTAAGGAATATTATTTTATTATCGGTCTATTGCAAATTGTTGACAAAGCTGGACCTGCGGCAGGCCTATACTAAGATCCTCATGTCTAGAGCGGATAGAAACTCATAAGTATTGTTACATTTTACGTGCCATTCGGGAATTAGTAGTTTATTAAACTGATCTATTCAGCGTCACGAATATTGCTCTTACTGCGCCTGGCAGAGACTATCAATGTCAATAATGTTATGTGAATATGAGGTTTAAAGGTGAATACGTTTCGTGTACTTAGATGATATACCTATCTCGAGTTTAACTATAGAAGAACATGTTGTGTCACGACTCTTTAGAAGAGAGTATTTAGGAGGTTAAAAATAATACATGAAAAATTTGTTTACTTAACACCTCAAAAGTGCTTATTGGCGTAAAAGAATTAGATGTTTTTAGGCTTCATATTGCGAGATAAGGTGGAGTTCTGCCTAGTAGTAGATAGATTGGATGGCAATAATAGTGAAGTTTGGCAAAACTCTACTGTCACATTTAAGTAACTTAGAGTGCGTTTTCTTGGCCTGTTAACAACTTTCATGCTGATTCAATAATAGCGACCGCCTGCCGGCTATTGCAACCAGTTTGACGATATGTTTGAAGGAAAAAGACCTGCTTCGGCCAAGAAAATAGTCTGGACCTAGTATGTACCTAAGAAGAGCTTATTTTCAAAAGACAGCAAGGCGGCAAATGGATATTGCGCTACCTATTATGTTTCATGGTGAGGTACGAATACGGAATTAATCAACTGTACACGAGAAGTGAGTGATGTTGCAGTATGGCGAGACGCTTAATGGAACGAGACCTCAACTAAAATTTTGCCTTGTATAGTACGGCGGTGCGGCGAGGATAAGAAATGGTGGATAGTAATCTCGTGCAATAATTTGTTAGTGTGATATATAGAATGTGTAATATAATCATAATAGCTTTGATAAAAGTATGTATTTGATGGTGCGAAATCGCAAATAATTATATGAAGTTTTATCTAATGATTTTTATACATTATTATCATGAACTATAAAATAGGAAAAGTGAATAAATGAATAATGAGTGGAAAGAAGAGACAGAGAAATAAGGTTATGGAATTCGATAGCAAGCTTTGACAATGAGTTTAAATAATAATTAATTAATCTACTTAAAGCCAAAAATAAATTTAAAGCTATTCCTTGAACGTAGCTAAAATGATAGATAAACGAGCAATTGTAAATATATAAGAATTTATAGACTTAAAATTAGCCTATATTCACATAGAAAAGGAGAGTGGACGGTACTCATCTCCAACAGGTCAGTTGCTATGATAATCGACTTCGTAGTCCGTGGGAAGGGTCTGGTAAGAATAGGATGATTTAAATACTACTCAACAATAAAGGTGGATTGAACATTTGGAACGCAAGTCGAGAGGTAACGGAATTTATAACTTTAGAATATTTTAATAATATAATAATAATAATAATATATAATTAAATATTAATAATAGATATTAAATAATAATAATAATAATAATAATAATAATAAAATATAAAGAAAAATAGTTAAATAATAACTTAATAAATAATATAATACCTGATGAATAATATAATTATAATAATAAATAATATAATAATTAATAATAATAATATATAATATTAAATAAAATAATAATATAATAATAATTAATAATTAAATCAATATGATAATGAATATAATAGTGATGATAGTGATAATAATAATGGTAATAGTATAATAGTAGATAATGATAAATTGATAATAAATAATTAACTTTTAATTTAATATAATAAAAAATAAAATAAATAATAATATTTTTCATTATAATATTATAATTAATAAATAACAATAATTAATATATATTATAATAATAATTACTATAAAATAATATTAAATAATATAATTAAATAGAATATGAAACTTATAAATGATAGTAATTATAATGTTAGATGATGGCCGTTAATCCGGTGACGGGGTAAGTGACGAGGGTGTATTAATAATATGGATTTTTGATGATTCTCTTCGTAAACTCATTAATTTATAACTAATATGTGAGGGATTGAATGAGATAGATGGTATAGGTTTCATAATCAAGGAGGGTATTAAGATTTTAACAGGAACATTAGAGTTCAAGCCAGAGACGATCAGTGTATCAAAACTTTAATGAAAGGGGGAGAAGCCTTCTGGATTGAAGTCATATTTTAATAGGATTTCATTTGCGAGGGTGTAAAAGAGTTATCTTTGCAGTTGACATTTCGACTCACAGGAGTCGCAAGAATATAATTCCAGAAATTTGGTAGAGTAATACGATGCTGATTTAGTCAAGAATACATAATATCGAAACTACACTGGGAGTTTAAAAGAACATTGTGACCGTTTGACGATATAGCAGATTTGTCGTTTCTCATAATTTCTATGCCATATGCCGATGAAAAATTACCTTAATAAGTTGGTACTAATTTAGTTGCCTAAGTAATGAACAAGTAAATGATACTATATTATAGTATAAGGGTATTCCCCGCCGAATGGGGGAGAGTACATTAGGAGGTGGTCTGAGTCGAAGTTATTGATACATACTTCTATAGTGGATAATTATGATAATAAAATGTCAGATATAGTTTAAGTATAGGGTTAAACTAATAATTATTATTCCATTATTGAGACCGTTCACTCTACGTAAATATTAGTAGAATTGTCAGAAGAAATGTATTAGAGAGTAATTACATAATATTAATTCACGTACTCGGACGCAGAGTATTATCATGAAAGTACTTAGGTATGACTGTAGGAATCTCGTTTGGCTACATGTTTTGAATTATAGAGCCGAAGTACGTATTGAATTGAGGTTCCCATATCTGTCAGGGGATCTAATAGGTGTTAAATTATCTTATGTAATACTAAAATAAAAGATATTATGAGTGTGCTATAGAATGTGAAATATCTGTCGTAGAGGGGCGATTATAGTCTCGCGAGATACATTATTTCAAGCGTGCTATAGCTAGCTTGGTGACTATAGATGTATGAGTATCTCATGAGATATATATAGATATTACGGTATGGTTCGTTGCAGTTAATTTAAACGATACATTTCACATTAGATGTAGTTTAGTAGATAAGCAAGCGTACCATTCAGAGGTGTGCTAAATACTAAGATAAGTTATCTTGGAGTAATCTAAGTATTTATTAAATATGAAGTATGAGAAAATATTTATTTCCGTATGACTGCAGGGTAATTAATGTTAACTGCAGAATACTACGGAAATATTGAATATAAAAGTATTACGCTCTTAGGTATGTTATTATTTGCTCACGAGCGGACTTATAGGTGTAGAGTGGACTTCACTGAGTCAGTGTTTCGATATACTGATACTATATTTAGTAGGTTTGCATTATATAGATAGGAAGTAAAGTGTGTATACAAGTGGTTAGAATGAGCAGGAAATCATTAATCTCTCAGATTAGAGAACGTTAATAGATAGAGATATATATAAAGGTGCGTTACGTGGCTATACGCAGATAATATATTGCAATGAAGTTGTATCTGTGGAGAGATGAGATAAGAGAATATATAATATGCATACATAGGTATGTGATCTCTTGCAAAAGTGACAGTGACATAGGTGATCTCGTTAGCTCATATATGGTCGTTCGGTGTTGTTGTATATAGTGTGTGAGTGATACAAAAGTCTCCTCAGTGACGTAGTGTGTCTTAGGAGTGTAGAATAAGATGCGGAGGTATTCTGTGTCTATAATATATATAGTAATTGTTTATGAAGAGATATCTCGTTATATTATTATGCATATACTCGTCATCAATATAGATTCAGTCAGAGTAAATTCAGGATTAGGTATAGATATATTTTATGTTCACATAATATTCGTAGTGCGCTCTCATGCTCAGAGTAACTATTATCAAGAGAGCAACGCGTCCGCTTCGTATCTGTCGGTACTAATATAGTCAGGTGATAAATATATAGTTACGTGTGTGCGATTAGATTAAGAAATTTTGTACTAGTTATACATAGAGCTCAAGATGTTCACTAAGATATGGTGGGAATCCTCATCCTTATGGGCTAAATTTATAATAGAATAATGTTTTTTCTCACTGGTCCGAGTATCAGGATTTATTCGATAATTGGAAAGTAAACAAATGTAGTACGTATATTATATAGTACAAATTGGGAAAGAAGTTGTATGATAGAATTTTTATGTAGATTAATATATAGAGGTTCATAATTATGTTCAATTTTGCCCAGTGTAGCATAAACAACAAACATATATTTACTACCATATACAAAAAAATTTACCATGGCAGACTAATATATTAATTAATATTGCCATGTAATCAATCTAACAGAATATACTCGAATATACGATAACGCTATAGTATCTCAATATACCACACGGTGAGTTAAATGTTCGTCTATATACAGGTGGTATATATTTATTGTACTAATAGCCGATTTATGTATATGCATTATTCTGTCTGACCAAATTCTTGACAATTGGAGTAGAATTCTTGTGTTTTTCTCTTAATAAGCCCTGATGTCTAATTTCATTCCTGCTTTTTTTGTTTAGCTCTTCTCTTCATTTTCTATTAGAACCGTTTGAGGTTAGGCTGAGTATCTTATCATTATATTGGTGTGTCAGTATATAATATATTTAGAGTCAAGTAGGCTAGTAGTAGATTAGTTAAGTATAGTTAAGTCAGTAGTTACCGAGTATATAAAATGGAATAATCTAATAACAAATAATTATTGGTACTGTGGAATAGTGAAATTTTAAATGATATTCTGTTACATATTCACAATGGGTAAGTTCAGTCAACACTAACTGTCTGCATAAATTGATACTAAATGTGGATCTTTTAAGAATAAAAAAACATTACTTGTTGTAGCTCTACTGTGTAATGCTTCAACTCTGACTGTGTTTATGTGGTGTGCTGGCTTTGGTGATATTTTGGTTGGATTAGGGTTAAATTTGATATATATAGACGGTGGTGATCATAAATTGGAACATCTATATTATTGTATATATATAATTGTGTCTTCAATTGTTAATAATTTTACATATTTTCTAGTTCATTGTTAAAATTGGTGATTATCATTAATAAGTTCTTTTGCTTGCCGAAAAGTCATCTCTATACTGATAAAATTCTTTACTATTTACTATAAACAGGAAAAATCTATCTTTATTATTATATTTTATTATATTTAAAACTTATCTACATTGTCTTTCTACTGTGTCCTGTGATTAGTATTAACTCCGGCCGTTGATTATGAGAGCGGATACATAAAATGGAGGATATAATATTCAGTATTTATTGATTGCTATCTTATTTCACATGCGTATTCATATTACATACATTCTGATGGATTATTTCATTTAATCATTATATATTGTGTAATCGTGAATTC
This sequence comes from Trachelipus rathkii, assembly GCA_015478945.1. Classification (NCBI taxonomy): domain Eukaryota; kingdom Metazoa; phylum Arthropoda; class Malacostraca; order Isopoda; family Trachelipodidae; genus Trachelipus; species Trachelipus rathkii. The sequence continues at coordinate 28,567 of JABUQX010036645.1, forward strand.
ATAGAATTAAAACATCTAACTATTTATTATCCTATTAATATTAATATATTACCATTATTATTATTATTATATATATTTATTAATATTATTACTTATTCCAATTACTTTAATCCCTATGTATGTCATGCCAGTACTGGAATACTAGCATCATTATGAGCCTTTCATTCTCAAGAAATTCCTGTTACGCTGAGAAAACCTCAACGAAGTTTGTAAACCTGAGAAGGGGAGATATAGATTCAAACTTTCAATTGTGTGGAGTCAGATCTCTCGACCAATGAGACGAGATGGCACGTTTAAAATTTGTTGGCATTAATCGAAGCCGGAATAATAATTAAATTTCCCTGCAGACTATTAGTATTTTTTATTATATTTTATTGATGTATTTGATTATTTTATTATAAAATTTAATATAAAGACATATACTATTATTATAATTAACGGTGTATTATTTAATTACTCATTAAGCTGTTAATTTAAATGCTCTCAATTATTATTAATATCATGAGTTTTCATTTATCATATGGTTATTTATTAGTTATTGACTGCGTATATATATTTTATTAATTATTAATTAAAATTATTACATTATAATATTATTATATTAATCTATTATGTATATAGTTATTTAATTTATTTATTATATTATTGATTATTATTAATATTATTATAGAATTATGTTGTTGTCACAATATTTATGTAATAATTTGCTATTCTTAAGGTCACACAGGGTTCTCTTTCTGTTCGTCATCTTGTCTGTATACTTCGCTAATTTTTATAAATCCCCTTTATTTTGGTATTAGTAAAGTTTATATTAAATACTCTCTAATCTTACACCAAGCCTTCTCGCGATGCGTAAACTGTCGAATTTGCTTCTATAGCAACTGCACTCTGTTGCGAGAGTAGTGTAAACGCGATATAAAAACTTTCTCATCTCGTAGTTATAAAAATTATATGAGAGTCTAATTTATATTAAATGTCTTAAATTTCAATTAATAAAGAATTGTTTACATGACCTACATCTGTCTTCTATCATTTAATCGGCTCTTATACGGTAGAATCATAGTAATTAATTTTAATGTGTCTTATTATAAACACTACACAACATTTAATTCGAATTCTACATATAATAGTCTATTGCTCACTATGGAAATTCCATTTAACCTTATCTCTCGGCATCAATCTTTATCTGACTATTTGCACTTATATTATATTATGATATAATGATATAATATATGTACATGTAACTATTCTACTATAATATATTGTATCGAATATCGTATATCATATAATATAGCATACTACTATTCAAAGCATTAATGGTGAGTATACACAGAATACCCTTATTAGTAGATTTGCGGGTTACTATCCATTTATCACTGACTATCGCTCAGTACTATACCTAGGCTATTATATACAAAGGCAATAGATTTAGTTTGGTCTACTATCGATTACCATTAAAGTATATATAGCGTACTGAGCTACTGATATTAGTGTATATTAATCACTTTACAACTTATATCAGTGATATGTGTATATCAATATTTGTAACTTCGTTTATCTTTCTAATACAGTAAACGATATATAGGTATACCTTATATATTGCTATATATAGTATCATTATTACTATCTTTAAAAAGCCCGTTGTACCATCTAGTTACAGTACTATATTTATTGGACGAAGCAGGTTATTTTATCTATCACTCAACTCACCTATTGTGTCAATGGTCTTCATACGCATATACTCTATATGATTGTTTATATATATTATATATATATACTATCAGTGTCGGACGTAGTTTTATGATAATGACTGGAGTAGGGCGTAGACTATCTTATCTGTCTAAGACAAATTAATTTATTAATAAGGTAAATGAAAAAGATTTAATGAATAACTTATAAAACGTATATATTATTCACATCAATATCAATATATCATTAAGTAAGGAGCAGATAATTTCTTTTCGTACTAATCATTAGAGGAAAAGTCATAAAAAACAAAAATATTTAGTCTATTTATGCCTGTTGCATGACCGTAATTTTGGGACTGTTACTAGTTTTTTTAATAGTCTTGTCATACGCATCACATAGGTCTGTTTAGCTAGACATAAACATTATACATTCTATTAACTATGAATGAATATTTATTAGGTCTTTGCTCATTCGAGTCTCTGGTCATGCGCAGTAAGTACTCGCACGTGCAGATCGATGGAGTATTAGTTTTGCCATATAAGAAGATAACTTGCTTTTTTTATTTTCTTTTTATAATAATATTGAGACGCTCGTTATCTAGGAATAGGACTTTTATTTACCTATGGTCATGCTTATAGAATAGTAATATAGCATTAGTGACTACTGATTTTATAATATTAAAATTATGAATTTTCTAAAGAAGGTGACCGTATGGTAATACTTTTTGAGTTTCTCCGTGAGATTGGTAATAGGCGCGCGGTCCCTATGTCAAACATTATTTATCAATATATAATATGCAATATGTCAGGAATATTATTATATATATATAATACTTAATTTGATTGCTAAAGGTTAACTTGACATTTCATGGTGAGTAGTAACTACTAAATCTACCAACATATATATTTTAATCATTACTATCTATACTAATTTACCGATAGTTTTGGATAGTAGTAAAGGATACATGAGTGATAAATGACCATATTATTCCTATACCTACCGAGCGTTATTTATATACTTACGATATACACAATACTATTATATTGATTTCTCTCGTTCTATATAAGCGGTGGAAGCGCTCTGCTTTTCAATGTATGGGCTCTCCGCTAACTCATACATTAGTCGTATATAGTGGTATAATTTCCTCCAATATCGTCAATAGATATTTAGTTGATAGCTTTTTTGTAGTTTTTTATCATATCTGGATTTGGTTCACAAACTATCCTACCCTATATATTTTCACTTTAATAGTATATTTATATAATATATACTACAACCGATCATCACTTCATATTGTATGTTGATACAGATGAAGCGCAAACTTGGTAGACTGTATTTTTTTATTTTTTTACATTATTTATATATTTCGAGCAAATATATGAGTTTTAAATATTCCTTATATTAAATTCTCATTAATATATATATAGATTATTATAATATTAATTTCATTACTCATCCTAATGAGAGATAACGTACATAAATAAACTAAAAGTATAGAGGTTAAAATACATAGGAAATTTTTGTATGATCTCAAAGAGATATTGATATATCTAATAAGTTTTATATCAATTAGTAAAACTACGAATACAGTTAGTTTTATATTATAAAATAACTTCCGTAACACGTTTCTTAATATTAATGGAAAACTACTTTATATGCTTTCAAATTTTTTTAAACGCTGAACGAATTAAAGGGTGACATATCCTGATACACTGTTATTAATAGTGGTGAAGTCAAAGGATGATGTAAAAAGTGAAATTGATAAAGGGGATGTGTTCAAAATTTTACCAGTGAACCATATGCAACAATAAGCATGGTGGTTAAATCTAAAATCAGAGTTTGAGAGAGAAAGGATTAGATTGTTTAGAAAGTCTTGCAACAAAAATAATTTTTAATATATTGTATGCAACTGAAGTTACCAGAAGAGCAATGTCAGTTGTTATAGAGATAGTGGAAAGATAGTGACTTAACAAATTAACTAGTAGAAAGATACTGAAGAGAGTTAGTGAAAGCGAAAGAGTTGAAAAAAAGAAAAGTTATAGACTCCATCTAAATAGGAAAATTACTTTGAGGGCAATTATCTCAGATGAATGAGGCATACTCCATACACGGGGATAAACCGACTGTTGTTTTAGTCTTGGAGCAAGCTGAGGATTAAAAAAAGAGGATATGAATCTCAGAGTCCTGAAACATGAAACTTCTCAAGTTCTTTGAGGCCGCTCTACTGCCCAAGCAACCATTGTGATGCGAGGTTTATATTCCTAAAGAAACATATTTTTAATTTGTTCATGTTAAGGCCGAAGGATGTTTTATTATTGTCAACAGGAGAGTACCGTAGAGAACCGTCGAAAGAGAATAGGAAAGTTTAGAAGGTTTTGTGGAAGAAGATGAGATTTGTATAAGGTAGAAAGTTGGGTTTTTAAAGACCAGTGTGAATTCGGCTCAGCCTATTCACGAAAGTTATTTTGAACTTTTCTATCCATCAGCTCGACGCACGAATAATTAAATCCATTAACCGGAAAGATTAAGGAGGGATTAATATAGGGTTGGATGAGGGGCAATTATCGTGAGGAGGTTATAAAATATTGGAAAAGAGAACGGGATAGAAGTAGAATTGGATAATGAGTTAAAGAATAGAGGGTGCGAGTCATCGGACTACGAGTGGATAGAGTTAGAGGTGCCGGTAAGAAGATCAATTAATGAATAAGTAGGAATAAAATAGGAAGATAAGACAGAACGCCTGAGGAACAACCACTATTGACAGAAAAGAAGAAGAGTCGCCCCAAACAACAGCCGATATTTGAGCGATTTGAAAGAAAAGCTAGACATAAGTAAGAATAGAGAAGGAGGAAACCCAAAGGAAGGGAGCTTGGAGAGCATGACGCGTGCCATACATCTCGGTCAAATGCTTTGGATATGTCAAGCGCCACCGGACGCAAGCTCCCCATGTTCCTAAGAGCGAAAAAGCATAAATCGGTTAGATAGGAATGTATACTCGCAGTTAGATACTTCGTGATAACGAGGGCCGTAGCTGGCGCATCGAATGAGTTTCCTAGAGATCTAAGAAGTGAGTTGAGAAGGGTTGTAAGATCTTAGATTAGAAATTATCGAGTGAGAAGTTAGCAGGGAGATAGTTAGAGGATCTAGAGATGGTTTCCTTTTTTTCGGAATAGGTTTGGACATGTGAGAGGCTTCCAGCAACTGAGTGGAAAGTGCTAGTAATTAAGACATAGATGAATATAGTTGACGAGGGGCCGAAGTAGCTTAGCCTTTCGATTGGAGAATTAGCAACAAATATGATCAGATCGCATAAATAAAAGAGGAGGAAATGGCAGATTTACAGAAGTTGCTAGAAGATGAACGATTTGTCAGTAGGAGAACCAAAGGAGGTTAGCGCACTTTCCTTTGATGAAAAGCCCGCTTTGCTCCGTCGAAGAGTATCAACCTATCGCATGACGTACTTACCCTAAAAGCATGAACTGAACAATGGAGCACGAGAGAGTAGAGAGGAGAACAGAGGAGAATAATATCCACAGCAGCAGAAGACTCCGATCACCATGGGTATTATACACCTGTTCCTAGCCCTGAAATGACGCAGTATAAGATACAAAGCACGAACCTATAATACCATAGGAATTATGAGGAAGTAAATAAGATTTTAGTTTAGAAGGAATGAATGAGAAAAAAAGTATTATAGCTGAGAGGATGGATCCCTATTAGCTTCATTATATTATACTATTTTCCCAATCAACGATCACAGCTACCCTCCTTATCTTTAGTTAAATCTTTATACTAATAATAATCCATCATATTGCTTTAAATATGAAGGTATGTACCAAATTTGCTATCATACTGCAAACTTGGAACCTTGCATTTAAATATTCCATGGTCTATCATATTTTACTATACATGTTGAAGAACAGCTCTCACTATTGATCACTAAGAAATCGTGTTTACGGACCAAAATATTAGTCTCCTATTTCCATTAATTAAAATAATAACTTTTCACCAAATTAATGTGATTAACTATTGATAATTGGTAAATGATTATCCTCATCATCCAACCGATTATTATTTATATTATTAATTATTATTTATTATTTATTATTATTATATAATATTATTAATTATATTATGAGACTAAGAAAGTTCAAAAATTTTTGAGAATTCACTAAAATAATTTCGGTGAGAGAGTTGAAACCCCGCTAGACCTATACCTATACTCTAGTTTACAGCCTTTTTTTATATAATATATTATATCAATATATATAATAGCTATATATTTATAAGTTAATAATAATTATTTAATTATATATATTTAATATCTTAATATGTATATGTATATATATATATATATATTATATATATTTAATATTACACTTATATTAAGTATATATATATAATATATATATATATATATATTATATATTATATATATATATATATTATTAATATTAAGTATTATTATATATATATAATTATAATATAATATAATATATATATATATTTGAGAGTGATGAGGAAAATTATTTTGTTATAAATTAGTTTAATTTTTATTAATTAATCATATTATGCTAATCGTCATAGTCATCGTCATCGGCAAAATATATTGTCTAATCGTTAACATCGCGTTTCATCAGTCAAAAGGACATATAATTTTCAATAATTCGATTCTCCATCACTAATTAATATATATATATATTATATAATTTATAAATATATATATAATATATATATATTATAATATATAATTATATAATATATTAATATATATATTAATTAATATATATATTATATATAATTAATTATATATAATATAATATATATATATTATCTATATATATAAATTTAGGGATGGGCCAGATAGTGAATTAGCCGGATAGTCCGGATACCGGATATCCGGCAGTCTGTTATATAGCGCCGGGCGGGCGGGGTAACTGTAAATAAAAAAAAAGAAATATTTCTCTTATAAAAATAAAATTTTTAGATTATCTTTATGTATAAGAATGCGTGTGTTTTTATTGTTTATAAAATAATATTTATTAAGAGATTAGTGTATGTAAAATGTCCTGACATACGGGAGATTCAACTTTTGAAAAATGTGTGTCTTTTTTTAACTTTGGCTTACTAAGGCTCAGCCTATGACTAAGTTAAGAATAAGTTGTGTGAACATGATTGGGAGGTATTTTTCAAGTGTATAAGCTCAGTTTGAGTAGGTTACAAGCTTTTAAAAATGGCGCGAGAAGTAAAGATTTTGTTCTAAACAGCTGCATAGTGGTTAAATCGGCTGAGGATCTTCGAGATCCTGAATTAAAATAACCCGCCTTTTGGAGGGTGGTTAGAAATGTCTCCTATAAAAGTTGATGAGGTGAGTGGAATGGGCCAACCCCATTGTTATTCTTCTATAATTATATTCATCGTTTGAGCATTTTTATTAACGTATAGCTAATTTAAAATATAAAAACAGTTACTTATATTAAGTGTAACATTATTATTAGAAAACACTAAAAAATTTGGATTAGAGCTAAAAAACAAATTTTGCAATCTACATGACCAATTAAACGTACTAGAATTGTTCCCGATGTAATTTTTGAGGTTGTGGTTGTTGAATTGTGGCCGATTTCCGTTTAGACATGTTTGTTTTCTTTATTCTTATTTTTGGAGTATCAAGTGCACTTGTAAATTTATTATTTACTACGTGTGTGGATTTTAATTATAGTTTTTTTGAGTTGTCATTAAACAAAATATTAAGGTAAAAATTAAAGACTAAAACTTATTGCAGTTTATACATCAACAGCATGAAAATTTGATTTAAAGAAGTGGTCCATTTTGCACTCTAGTCATATGGTGGTCTTTCAGATTTCTACCCCCTTCATAACTGAGTCGAGAGATGGCTTATTAAAATCTGTTAATAAACCTACTGATTTTAAGTTATCATTATTTTATTTTTTGTGTGTTGCCTTTATGACCTATCTATATGTGTGCATTCGTTTTCAGAAGAAAAAAATGACAAACCAGTGAAATCTTTAAGTAAGCATACGCATTGTTGATACTCCCAACTTGACTGGCCCATCGTCGACCTCCGCTCCTGTTCATTATATTGTTTTCCGCGTTTGTATGTGGGCAGAGTGCGAAAGCCACTCAAGTGAATATCTACGAAGCCTGCAAGGGAAAGTTATGTTGCGCTTCCGAAACTTTGAAATACTCTCACCGGAAGATAAAGAAAGTCCTCCAAATCAATTCTACACTAAACCTTCATGAACTAAAAATTCGATAGCTATGACTAACATAACTTTTTATTACTGCGTTTCAGAGTTAACTAATAGACGTGATAATTGATCGTAATTCTACCGTGTTATATAGGTATTAACTTAGTTATGGGAAAATTATACTATATATCTTATCTAACGTTAGTAAAGTTAAATAACTATATACGTATCACTGTAGCTCTAACCGTTTCTGTTAACGTATTATGTTAATTTAAGCCTAAGGCTATTTTCTAACGGTTAAATCGAGTTATCTTTACCAGAACACAACTAATTGAGATCATCTAGCAGTCTAGAACTATTCATCGCCAGCACTTGTTCTTTTGATGATATATGACTTTCCTCTCCCTCCGTAAATAAGTTAGATATTACATTTAAATCGTTAACTGAAGTACGAAGGTAAGAGAGGACCGAGAAGTTGGCCTTTTTCTATATTTTATTTAAGAACTAGACTTTTAAAGGGAGGGAAGCTATATTACATCATTTCGATGTATTCTATCTCGAGGTCCTGTAAATCTATTGTGTCTGCATTGTAAGAGTAATTACAAGACGTTGATACTGAATATGTACGTATATTTCCAAATAGTTATCCATTTACATTAGAATAATATATATACCATCTACTTCTATTTTTTATATCGGATACATTGAATTAGATTTGTTGTACCAGTGTTGTGACAGATGCCAGAATATAGAAACCTTTTCGTAACTATCAGGCTGGTGGTTGTTTGTCAGTCCCTTGTTCGCTGGTGGTACTGGGGGATTGATCCAATTGATACTGTTAATCGGGAGTGAACGTACAATGTGCAGGAGAGAGGTTCAGCTATGATGGCAATCGGAAGTGCACAAAAATAGCAAAGATCAAAAATCTGTGGGGGCGCCAAAATAGTAAAGTTTGAAGATCTGTGTCTTCGCAGGTGACTAGCTTATGCTCAGTTTGAGTGGTAGATCAATGATCTCTCTGAGGAATAGGCAAAGTTTGTGAGAATTGTCTTCCCATTATTTTGGGGTAGATACACATGTACTTGATGTGTCCGCGCGGGAGTGATATTAAGAAATATTAGTAATGATGTGGTCCTAAGACTAAGGCAATGATTGGACTAACCTAAGAGATATATGTATATATTAGACAAGTTCAATTATGCTCCTATGCTGTTATTACAAGTGAGTGGAAGAATCATATTTCATTATAAAGGTGTATTGAATGCTAAAATGAGTGCTTTACTCACTATGGGAATTATCCCCTCCAGTTGCAAAAGGCACTGTGAAGTGCCTTGGAATAAGATTGGTCATGCTGATTTGAAGATTAAAAGTCTGTGTAAAAGAAAAAGAGGTTAGGTACACTCATAAATCATATTGGAGCGGCTGGTTTACTTATCATCTAACATCAAGATTTAGGGATAACCTGTGAAGACTTACTTCCAGAGATGTGTAACTCCTCTTGACAGCAAGAGACAGTGGGTGGATATATATGTCTATCCTTTTCATAGGAGTAATCTAGAATATATACATGTTTTGTTGCATGCAAATGATGTCTAATTATTTTACCTAATACGCACTCACGATGCTAATTATGTAAGGATAGGAAGAGAAACCGTGCATGGTGTATGAATATAGAGTCAATACAAGAAAGTATATAATAATTATATATAATTAAAACATAAAACATCATTAGTATATAATTATTGTGTGTATTAGCAGATTATGTCTCTTTCAGAAATAAAATATTAGGTGGGTCGGGGTTAGCTTTGCGACGCCACGTCCTTATCAACGGTATGATATATATTATTTCCTTATTATTTCTTTTATTTCTATTTATTTATTATATTATGTTATATTATTTATTATATTATCTTAATATATATTATATTATATTTTACATTATATATTGAATTGTGTTATATATAAACTATTTTTAAAACTATATATATAATTATTAGTATACTGTATTATATATATATTTATATTATTATATTAAATATATATATATTATTATTAATATTATATAATTATCTTATATATTATATTATTATATTTTTATTTATATATTATATATATATATATTAATTTATTATATATATTATATATTATTATATTATATATATTAATTATATATTTATTATATCTATTATATTATATTTATTTATATATATATTTATTATTATTAATATTATTATTTATAATATATGTAGCATATTTATTTTATTTTTTTATTTCTATTTATATATCTATTTTTATTATATTCTTATATATTATATATTTATATGCTGGCTGATTTTTACTTTTATATAATATTTATAGAATTAGTGAAGTATATGTTTGGCCAGATTCTCTCTAGAATATGGTTGTCCTTCCCTTGTGATCTAAAAAAACATCTTATATTTTGAGGTTCGATTATATAACTGAATGATCTTGTTTTTGAATTCAGTCGTTATCATTCGGAGCATTGCAGGAACCAAAAAGAGAGAAAGTAGGATAGGTTGGATTATTAATTTAATAAATGGTTCTCCAAACAAGAGTATTAATTAATGCGGGTGTATCGTTCAAACTTAAGTTAGTTAACATATTACTCCATAAAACGTAATGCGTTGTTTCGTTGTATTTTTTTTCAATTACTGTTTAGGGGGGAAATTCTTAAAAATAGTATTGGGCAAGGAGGAATAGAGATAACAATTAGTTAAATTAATATTAGTAAAATTGAAATTGCATTAGGTTGATTTGGTTTAGGTTCAGGTCAGGTCAGGTTCAGGTTCATTACCGAATAAAGATATTTATTCATTCGGGCCTATCTAAGAACTATCTTATCGCTTATCAATAGAGCTTGTGTTATGTGGTTGTTGGTTGTTGTGTGTTGCGTGTGATTGTTCACTATTAACATGGGGAAAGAAGAAGAGTGGTGCGGTACTCATGATCGGAGGAAGTATCGAAAGTGTGGGTTGAGTGTAGTATGAATTTGGATCGTACATGAAACCTATTTATTTAATTTTTTATTATTTTTTGTTACTTTTTTTTTTTATCGCTACTCTTTATTTTTTAATGTTGCGTTCTTGCATTATTCCGCTTCCTCTACTTGAGATTTTATGTTGTTTCGCTTCAGGTGTGCACAGGCTCAGGACTTTTTACGCTAGCTATCTAGTTTTTGTGTACCTATTAGTCAGTTGTGGACTGCTAATCTGGAGGGTCTGAGCCTTTATTGCTATTGGTGATGTGGGTATGGATTTATATGAGATTATATTATATTATCATTACTAACGTTATAATGCTACTATACTTATATATTATTAGTATGATTATTAGCGCTGTATTATATATATTATTAGATAATATACATCGTTTAGTTCAGTGGTTAATATAATACTGATTTATTTTATTAAGATATTTTCCTATTTTATTTATTTTTTTATTTTATTTATTTTTTTTTCATAGAGATGTTGCTGTTTCATCTCTTAGCATATTTAATTTCGCAATGCGTGAGAGAGTCCTTAACTTATATTAATTTGATTGTGTAATTTAGAAATTGCGATATTATTTTGATATTAATGTTTTGTTGATATTTGTCAGTTAGCGGAAATTGCCTATATCATTTCCGTCAATTAATGATGGACTTATCTCTATAATTAATTGTGTATGTCTATGTGTGTGATTATGGCAATTAGGTTATATGGTGCTCCACAATATTCTTACATCGTATTGGTTACGTATTATGGTTTTTTATCCTGTCTATCATGAAATAGCTAATCAGGTCCAGCTGGTATTGAAGAGCAATTATCGTGGTTTTTCTCACTGTTTCGTAACACTCTTTGTTTTCTTTGCATAGGAATACATGGTGTTATATAGATCAGGGTTGTGCTTGTTTATTGTCTTTGAGTGTATAGTTATTATTTAATTGCGAGATTTAAATATTTTTTATATGTATATTTTTGAGTCTTTTACTATTATATTTTCTGATTCTTGTTTTCTCTATATATCGATTATTTATTTTATTTTTTTTCTTCGATTTCTTTTACTTAAATGTTATATTTTCTGATATTTTTGATTCTCATTTTTATTCTGTAGCTTATCTCTCGACTTCGTTTTCTAATAGTCAGGATCGTACTTTTAATTGTTGAATCTAAATTTGTCTCATTTTATGGCAGCTCGTTACAGATCTGAAAGTTATCTTCGTTGATTTTATTTATATTTCGATAATCGATGTACATCTATGTATATGTAAATATGAAGTTTCGTGTTATGTTTTTTATCTTTGTAAATTTCCAAGATAAATACCTAATTATATTATTCTGTATATAATTTTTTTAATTACATTTGTAACTTTCATTCTACTTACATTATATGCAACGTTACTTCCTTATTTTTATGTAATTTACATTTTATTTATTTATATCAAAATTTGGGTTTTATATTAATGAATAGTAATCGTAGATATTGCAGTAGTATATATTTGAAGTTTTATATTAATGAAGAAAGAGTAAATATTACTTTCGATTTATCTATATTTTATCTTTTTTTTATTATTTTTTCATATAATTTTTTTTTAAATTATACTTCTATTTTTTTTTTATATTTTTTTATCTCTTTACATATATTTTTTATTGAATATCTGTGTTTTAATTGCTGAGATCTCCAGACCTCACAGTACTATTTTATTGTTTATGGGGGTGGTCTTTAATGTAAATTTATTTATATTTGTCGTAATAATGCTAACTGATTTTCTTAATACTTCATGTGTTTTCATCTTTCGAATTTCAGGTTGTTCATCTTCATTTTCATTAAAATTTTCGCCGTTTTAGGTAATTCCGATATTTCACATGACTATACATTAGAATTTTTCTTTTTTACATTTTTTGGTCTTCTGGCCTTTTGGTCTCATGCGTCTTTTGATACTCAGGAATTGTGAATCTCCGGTGAAATGTGCATGTGAGGTTCTGTTTGTTTGCGTGCTTGTTGTTGTTTATCTTATTGGAACTTCATATCAATTTCCTTTGTTATAAATGCCCTTATGTTCTATTTTTATTGGACACAAGGCGCTCATCTTTACAAATTATTGTTTTCAGTTTTATGTATAAATCTTACTATAATTTTTGGGTTTATTTCTATATCGTTGTTATTGTAGTGTTGAGTATTATCTTTAGGGGAAGTACGATTCTTAAGACTATAAGGGTTTTCCAACATTCCGAACGAGTCTACCTGCTTCATGCTCAAGTTTCTCACTATTTCGTGTTTCCATGATTTATTTCACATTATCTGTAAATTTCCCGTTCAATACTTTATCCATAAGACATGTTCTAACTCCCTCTCTTACATACTTAATTTGGTCTTATCTTATTCCTTGCCTCCAGTTTGCGTGCTGTGCCGCATGAAGATGACAAAATGAATGATTACGATTCTGTAAATGAGAACTATCAAGGGTTAAGTGTAATTGTGGGGTTAGTAAGGAAGAAGGAAAATTAGAGATGAAATTACACAATTAGGTTTGCTTATCTGTTAAATTCTTTCTCCTTCTTTCTTTCAATCATATTTCCATCTTCTGGTTACTATTCTTTTTCAAACTTATACTAGCAATCAAAGTGGAAAATCAATCAGTCAGAACAATTAATTTACTCCGAATGTTTAATATGCTTCCTGGAAAGAATTACGAGGGTTCGTGTTAATGCTGTTTTATTTGCCAATGTAATGCCTGCAGGATGAATTGCAAATATTGGAAGTATTAATATTCTTATCTATTATCTCTTCACGACTTATCAAAATTATTTGTAATATGGTTATGTTATTATTATTTTGCGCCGGGTCTATATGGATATGGACTTACGGTGTTTATATTTTCGATAATTTTATTCCATATGAGAGGCAATGAGAGGTCTTAATAGTCGATATTCTGGTTTTTCTATTTTTTAGTATACTGCTTTTACGAATTCATTTTCATGCTTTTTATTGGCATAAACAATACCTCGATTATCCTATTTTAATTGGAGGTTTTTTTCGTTGTATATTTCGTAAATTTTCTCCTCTCTACAGTTTTCTTGAAGCTGTGTCTATCAGGTAATGTTATATTTTTTCGTTTTTATTCGTTTTATTTCTAGTTGTTATTAATTATTGAGTTTTCTTCAGGGGTTGGATGTGTCAAATTTAATTCTTCTCATAGATTATTATCCTTGACAATTTCCATTTTAACTATTTTTTTTGTAGTTTTATAAGCACTATACAGAAATGCGTACTTATTAGAGAGGTTACAGAACTAGATTTAGGTGTTATTATATCATTAAGTTCACTCTGCAAATCTGGAATTTAGAAAAACACAAACTGATAGATACCAGGTAGTATAATTCCACTAGATATTAAATATTACAAAATAATTAATTGCGCAATATATCGAAAAGGGGACTCAACGTCTCCTCCCTTTCAGTCCCATCCCCCTTAGGATTTGAATACCCCCCTATTCAATTTTAAACAGGCATTTTTTTAACTTTATTCATCCATGTTACCAGTTTGTTAGTTTTTAAATAATTTCTATATATCCTATCTATTATATATTTTCTTATTAGTTGTGTATTTAAGTAAGGCCCGATCATTCTATATCATCTTTACAAATAACTGCTCTCTCCCATGATTTGACATGGTTATAGAGGATGGCAAAATGATTGGGCTTATTAGGGGCAAAATAATGTCATTTTTTTTTTCTTTTCTTGTTCACCATATTTTTGAAATTTTGTAAATAATCCTGTAAACGTTTCTAGAACAAATACAAGATTCTTTCCTTGCAACTTAGCTTGCTATCTACTCCCGCACAACTCTTAAAGTCCACTCTCCTCTCCAACAATTGGCAACTAAATGAGTGCTCGAAAACATAAATTAAAGACTCGCGCCATTATTCCAAAATTTGTGTAAATAACAAAGAGATGCGGTTACTTAATCTACGAGCCACCCAGAAGCTTTGTTTTATATGTATCGTAGAGTTAAACCTAAGGGCAGCGGCACGTGGTGGGAAGCAGAAGATTGTTCAGGGTAATGGAGGATAACCGAGAGTAGTCGACATTTAAGATTGGGTTTTAATATTATTAGCTAAAATTGTAGCTAGCTTAATGTAAGGTATATTAATTATAAAAACGAATCAAATTATGTCAGTATTGATTTTGTAAATGTTGTAAATTATTGTAAGTTGAGGTGAGTGTCTTATGTGAGTCGGAAGTGGTTGAATTACTAGGAGTTGTGTTATTGTTAACATAAATGTAAAATGTAGTATTGGAAGGGGATTTAAATACTCTTATTTCAAGGGGTTGGCGATTTTTATGTATGTGGGTGTTATCAATCCAAAGAACCAACCCCTGATGAACGGGTGAAACTATCTTATTGGTCTGGGTGTTCTCTAACAAGAAGTGTCGAACCCTTCTGGACGACATCTCTAGCATTGTCTCGTACAACTGATTATTTGCTTGGCATGTTTATCTCTAGGTCCAGTTGACCAATTTCCTCAATGATAGGATATAGGGTGGAGGTATGAGGGTAACCTTTCCGTAACTAAGGAGGTACAATTAGTTATCTTTTGTAGTTGTTTCTGTCTATAAATTTTAATATCTTAGTGGATTTTATGAGCATGAATACAACATAATTCCTACAAAACACATTTTCACGATTTTGATAGGAATATTTGTTAAATTCAAAAATCCAAGGTTTGACCCTTCCACAAAACTGGGAACTGTTCTGTTTCATTTTTGTTCCGGAGGGATAACAATATCATAAGATGGCATATGCGTCATTCATGTCAATTTATGTGGCTTTTTGTGTGTGGAGCAGGTTTTGAGGGACACCTTTTGTCCTTTCTATTCGGATGGTATAATGGGTCCTGAGCCCTCTGGAGATGTCCATCCACTTTCTGGGTTCTCAAATCCAAGAAATGAGTTCACCTGATCATTTTTGCAAGTTGGAGGACCATTCTCAATTGTTACATTTGGATGAATCACTGAACTGATGGATCCAACGTTATTTTAGTTGAAAAACTTTCAAGTGAGTTAAATTGAAATTTTCAGTACGATGATGTTCACAGTTCTGTATGTGCAGACAATAGACCAGTGTAATGACTATATAATAAAAGCATATTCAGCTAAAGTAATCTTGGTAATATGTAAAGATAATTTTTTAGCGTTCCAAGATAATACACTAAATTTACTACAAATATGTACTGTATATACAGTACATATCTGCATTGTAATTGTGTGCAAAGTTTTTAATATTGTCCCTTAATGCCTTTGTAGGTCTTTAACCTTGGTCTCAATTAATTGTGAACTAATGTTTTTGAGGTGGCGAGCAGGTAATGATTGAGGATTTTACAGTCTAAAAACCCTTCAATAAACTTGTCACTGAACACTTAATATGTAGGAAGCTCTCGTTGGGTCTCTTGGTGGTAGCCCTGTATAGCGCGAGCGGTGTTTCTTGGGTCTAAACTTAGGTCTATTAAAGTCTATTTCCTTTTGAGTTATATCATCTGTTACATCGCCATTCATATCCTCACCTATCTCAGAATCATCCGTTCGAAAAACCAACTCCTTAAATAAGAGGTTTTTCGCAGATATCTTGGAATGTCTATCCACTTTCGTAAATGTGAATAATGAACTCTTTCCTCTCGCCCTTCTCGTCCATTTGAATTTGCTACTCTTCTAACCTTATGTCACTTTATTATCATTCACTTGAGTTATAACAAAAGGTCCTTCCCAGCGTATCTTTAAACTTGTTAACTACTTCATGACCCTTGAAAATAACTTCTTTGCTACTTTTTGTCCCTTACGAGTATGGAGAAAAGTTAGTTTGTTCTTCCATATCCAATATCGAGGTATAATCTGTGTGTGTGTTTCCAAATGTGGTCTAATTTTTAAGGTGGTATATCTGATGGCGATGGGCCTCGAGTGGAACTTGTGCAGGGTGTGGGTTATAGTGAGCCGCCTAAGAGCCGGTGTTCTTTCTTATTGTTCCCCAACGTGGATGAAATTTTCAGAGTACCTAGGCATCCTCAGCAGCTGAATAAAAGACTTTCTATTTGAACTCTGTTCACAATTCCATTAAACTGGAGGGAATGTATATTAGGTGAATGTTCGGTATTGTTGTTTTTATATTTAAATCGTTCTGAATAAATACTTTTTTTGAAAAATCTGTCTGCAACAAACTTCATATACCATTATCGTTTCTATATAACCATTCTTTTTGACATCTTTGGCAAGAATGTGTAAATTTTGGTCTCCTTATGCTGAAGCTACATATTTTGACCTCTGTTTTATTTTATCTAATTTGGTTACTTATCTATCTGACGTCTCCATTTAGTGAAATGGGTTCATATAAGAATAACACCATAATTGGTTACTTCGATTTAGTTACTGGGTACTGAAGACAAGTCCTATATTGCAACTCATAGTCAAAAGGGCAACTGGATACAATTTTCAAATTGGGAGGCACTATATTACTGGAGTGTGTTTTTAGCTTTTCACAAGCCACACCACACATTTTCACTATATGTCGATCGATACTTATCATCTATTTAACGTTGAGTTCGCAAAATTATATTTTGTAAATATTAATTCCAGCAGTCTTATTTCGACCATATGGGGCACAGTTCCATATGTAATTTTATGTTACAATTATCTTCTTGCTTTTTTTGCAATCATTAAGTTCTAATAATATTACTCATACAATCTCTTCCATGATTCAATATAGCTAGATAAAGTAACAGGACCCCATTTCCTCAAAAAATAAGTTTGTCCGGTGAGATTTGAACAGTTGCAAATTATTATGCCATTGAGAAACAAGTATTCTGTCTCGAACATTCTTAATTAATGATACAAGCAAGTGGTTAGTAGTTTGATTGTCAATGACATCTGTTTCATTGATATTATGATGGGCAACATCAATGTCTTCATATATTGGGACAACAGCATTAATATTAATAATGATCTCATTCATATTGGGTCTTATCACAGAGAGCTGTTTTAAATAATTATAGTGTATTCCTCCAAGACATTTTAATGTACACACTTTATCTGGGTATTGGGATCCGTAAAAGATGTATTCATTATTAATTTAAATTGTGTTTCAACTTTTAGTACGATAAAGAGTATTGCAAAAGCTTCAATCTATTTCAGGATAGGAACTTGCCCAACCGTAATGCTTATGTCATCTTCCTATGCTTCATGGTACCTTCCTGTGCAACAATGCTTCACTATCGTTTCTGATGCTTTATATCTTTGCTAATGTTTCATTTCCCCCCTAGTGCTTCTTGTCCTTCCTAATGCTTCATGTCCTTCCTAATGCTTCATGTCCTTCTCCATTTACAGAATATCAATTGATATCGCTATCTCTAAAAAAGCAATCTCCTCCACCAGGATACTTCACCAGTTCAAATCCTGCTTATCTGATAGTGTATATGTGCTTAACGAGCGGTGTACATCAAATATGCGCAGTTCTACTTGCTGAACTAGTCATCAACCGAGACCTATTGGACTAATTGACTCGCTTATCTGTATTATTTCTTTCTCCTTGTGTCTATTCAGGTCATTCCTTAAATTGCTCCCATGTACCTTCCTAACTCTGTCCTTCAACTAATGCTTCATTCGGTTTTCTAAGATATTAATGTGTTCGATTTGCGATTTGGTATATTTATTACATATAATTTTACTTTAAAAGTGAGTTTATTGCAAAAAAATAAGCAAAAATTGACACCTATTCCGTAATAGCCAGTCAGTTTCTCTCATTATCTATTATTCCACTAGTAGTTCTTCTGTGGCCCGCTAAAGGTGGTAGATATATAAGCTATGGAATAAGCTATGGGACGATGTTCGTCGTTTTGCCTCTGCGACAGACACGCCCCAGCACCTACATTTGAAGCATCTATGTGAAGTTTCAACGGGGATGCTTCAGGACTATAATCTGGAAACCCAAGAAGTGTTGGATTCACTAAGTGCCTGCTTTTCAATTGCTTCAAATTATATAGCGGTTTAGACATTCAAGAGTCCAGGTAACAGTTTTTCTCCTGTCTAGAGCGATATAATGTGTTTTGGATATCTTGAACAGTTTTGGGATGTGCGTCGATTTATGATTAATTCACCGGATGCGCCTAGCTACTTAGTTCGCAGTGTGCTCTTCCACGGTCGTGGTGATAATATTTAAGTGAAATTTCAATGGCATTCGGCACTTAGATTCGTTGGTCTCAGTGGTGGAGAATTATTTTCCCCTTCAGATATATGTATGGCCCTAGATTCTTATCTTCTTTCCTGCTAACCTGTTGTTTCTTCTGTGTTTTCTAACTTATTATCCATTGACTTCCCAACGTTCTGAAGTACTTATTGGCTCTAGTGTTAGTAAGTATGTTTCATGTTCATGGATCTGTCTCCATTGACCGCGGTATCGATGTGCATCTTATATGACCATTACAGTATGGTTTCCATATTGTTGTTTTAGAGCCGCGGCGCGAAAAGCTATCTATAAACGTATGGCTCGCTGATAAGTGGCAGGTCGATATTGTTGACACAGAAGGGCGATTCTTCTATGTGTATTCATACTGGTCTCAAATAGTGTGGTTGAGAACTGCAGTTTTTCTGTCGACTACCTTATTCAGGATCCATGAATTCGAAGATCCGTTTATAATCGATCTATGCAGTTGTAAAATATGCGGCCTGCTGCATGTTATAGATCAATGGTCTACAAGCGTTGGGTAGTGAAGGAATATCTCCCTTTGGTTCTTAGCGAGCCGAGTCTTATCTCGTCAGGTCTATAGCAAGTCGTAAGACCCGACTCTTAGGTGCGCGACAGGACTATCTCTGTGTATGGAGAGTATTGAGACCTCTGGTCAGGTTTTCAGTCGTTATTAATTTGTATTGTCCTTGCCTTAGTATATGGGTCAGTTCTACAGGTCCTGCTCTTATATTTTTGCTTGCATCTGGACCTTGATCTCCTTAACTGTGAATAGTGTTTGTTGGCCGGCACAGTGGTTAGCTGTTTTCTCGAGTTGTTGTTAAGTAACTGCATTATAGGTGGTATGCTAACTGTCTCGCCCCCTACATGTTCGATTATTCTCCAGTACTTTTTATAATCTGTTGGGAGTCGTCAGTAACAGCACAGTGAGTTGTTCTCTTTTTGACGTCAGCTGTTTTATGAACAGAGTTCTTCTAAGCGTTGAAACTCTGTATATTAATCATTTCCACATCCCAATATTCTACTGGGTCTGCAATAGAGAAATCAGGGGTAGGCCCTGATTTTAGGAAAGCGTTGGAGATTCTTGATAATCATCATCTACTGGGATAGCGCACGCTTAGCATTTGGGTGTGGCGTTGTTCGAAAATCTTTTCTTTAGCTCATTCACCAGATTTCATCTGCCTGGTTGCCTTAGAATGTATATATTTGAAAGCTGAAGTGTACGTTATTATTATTATGGTTGTACGCCGCTGGTGAGTTGTTTGCTTACTGGCCCTGAATATTTGCAACTAAGAGGAGGTGAGATGCGCCTTTATTCTTATACTTGTTTTTGTAAGGAATAAGGTGGTTGTGTTTCTTGTGCTATTATATGGTACCTCTTAGTTTTTCTTATTGTGGGTTTGGTGTTGTCTCTTGTTGCTTTTATACTATCTATTACTGGTACTATACATTGTAGAAAAGGTATAATAGATATTTGTAACGGATATCTTACCTACAGGTGGTAAGTTTTTATTTTTTATATTGATATCTATTATGTATGGCGGTTTGTCTAGCTGCGGTCGGGGGTGTAGGTATTTCAGAGGCGCGGAGGAGTGTATGTAGTTCATCCTTTAAGGTAAACAGCGCCTCTACTTGAACGTTTTTTTGATGTTCATATTGAATTCTACATGTTTTCTTAGAATCTATAATGAGGTTTTAGTTGACAGCCCATCTATCTAGAATATTATTGGTTCTATTGTGTTCTTTTGGTTTTTGGTACTTATGTTCTTCAATCATTTATTTGCATTGACTTCTACAGAAGGCTCTGTTAATGGTACAATTTCTTTCAATATGTTTGGTAGATATCTATTTTGTTTCCAGTAATTACTTCACTCTCCAGTGGTCGCATATTCTAGTATCCAGACCATTTAACATGATGAGAAGTGTCTAATGATACATCAATTATTAAGTTCTACGTACGCTTGCATAGGTTTATTTCTATATTAGGAACTTTTTTACTTATTTCTATTTCTTAAATCTGTAACTTTTCTGAGTAATTTATTATTATTTTTGTATTAAATTATTTTCTATATGTCGTTTTTATATTTGTTTAGGATCATTTCATGTTCATGGGTTTTAACATATCATATATGGTGTAGAGTGACATCTGGTTTATATGTGTTATTGGATATTCTCTCTCACAAGTGTGACTCTTCACTGCAGAGCTTAAAAGTTTCCCGATCGGTACCATTTGTCTGTTCATGGGATTTTCTCTACGCGAGCAAAGATCACATGTTCATATAACCTACCTATTGCCATTGCACTTTTGGAGCTACAGGAGCATTGGTTGCTCTCGTTTATTTATTATGTGTCGGCTTCGAAAAGTCTAATCATTCTTGAGGAATGGTGTATATCTTATTACATTCTTTGGTCCTGAGGTATCTTCCTCCTTACGCTAACATGTCAAGTTAGAGTCGATATCCCTGACTATCGATTCCTGTATCACCGTATCTGACTCTTTCCTTGAGTGCTTTCCGATTCTCCTGATTAAAATTCTGATTTTGATTCTGGTTCCTTTTTCTTGATTATTTTGCTATTTTTTTACTTATTACTCAATTCCCTGATTTGGATTCCGATTCTGGTTCCACTTTAACATTTTTATTATCCGAAAATATTGATCTCTCAACGATTTGACTACGAGAATTGCATTGAATTCCTAAATGTGCCCCTTTACAAAAAGGACAAGTTGGCTTCTGTGCATTCCCAAGGGCTCTAGAGGCATTATTTCCAGTAACATGTCAGCAATCATTTCTAACGTGTCCTTTGGTTTTACAATAGCTACAAATCCCAAGAGCTTTGTAACATTTCAATGATGGGGTGAGTTCATTCTTATTACTGTTGTTTTTCACATATACTTTTCTTGATAATCAGTATTCGACTGTTCCCTGGAGTTATTCACTACTTCTGGATAAATAATTGTCGGTTCTTCATTAGTTTGTTTCTGGGTGTGCCCTCCTTCGATTTTTGCGAAATTTCTATTCCCTATTCAATAGGTGGATTTCTTCTTTCCTTGTAGTATTGTTTTACTCATGCATACGAGCTACTGTCGCGGGGCTACGATCTATTCGAATTACACTTCGTTTCGTCATTATCGTTAGATTCTGCGATAACCTCTATTTACTTAGGTTGAATAAGTATCTCCTAGATTCTTCCGTCTTGCAATTCTGTTTCAATATCATTGTTGTCATTTTGCTAAATCTCTGTCTATATCGAGGTCAAGCAAAGCCTCCTATAAGTGAATTCCAGCATCGATCACTGTTTTCCTGTGTTCCAATTTTTCATTTTGAATAATATATTACTCCTTGAAGTTTTTTCTGTACTGAGATGGTACTTTCAATATAAGGCTGTCCGCAATGTTTATATGCTCTCTCATATTATAACCGTTCTTTGTGGCTTAGAAGCTAACTGCTCCTTATACGTGCATGGGCACATGTTGCCTAATTGTATATCTCAGTGTTCCTGGTGAGCTTGAATAAATGTATTTCAATTTATTTTTTATATTCTCACTTTTTCTACTCATGTTGTGTATCCTTGGATTTCAAGAGAGAATTTTCGTTGAGGATCTCATGTGAATACTTTAGTATAATATGTTTTTGAGTTATTGTATTAATATAAGAAATATTTCCTGATAATGGATATTTCTTCACATCAAGATCAACTCATACCTGATTCTTGCGCATGTTGATATCGTCAAGAACATAGTAAAATCCCATCTCACATAGTTTCAAACTTATTTTAGCTATAATCTGTTTCATTACTTTCAATCTAAATTATTATTGGTCTCTGCTTTTGGGTTTCTGAGTCTGGTTGATCAAGATACTTTCAGGAGACAACAGTTTGTGTTCAAAAGTTATAGTATTTTGTCTGACGTACATTGAGGATGCTCGCATCTACTGAAACACTTGGGTCTGAGGGTGATGATGGACTGTATTTCCTGAATAGTTCAAGGGAGCGTTGAAAGGCGCATTGGCTTATACGGTTCCTCCTATGTTATGGAGGTTGTTGGATATATGCGCATTTAACCATGTCCTTGGCGCTGTCGTTGTCATTTTATGTGTGTGTGTAAATCATACTATGATTTGTGGATCGCAGAGAGTCATATACTGTGTTCTGGAAAATGACTACCTGTATCCACTTCTGGTCGTGTTGGTGATTGATACTCATTGACATACTATTATTTGGGTTGCGGAGAGGGGGATTTCCTCTCTGGTAAACTCCTATCGACTTCAAACTTCTCTACACTATTGGCGAAAGGTACATAGGTCTACTAGCTGTATAGACACGCTTCGGCTGCTGCCCACATATGATTATTTCACGCACATCTTTTCGTTCCTCCAATTTTCTTTGCTAATGGTCCCATTCATTTTTTGTGTTTATTTCTTATTTGTATCCTTTTAGGAATCTCTTCTGTATCTATGCTTCTCTGCGACCTTATTGTCTTCTGTAGAGGCAATTTCAGGCACACCAACTCGAACTATACTTTCATCTACTTCTCTGGGGACTCCAACAGGGTCATCTACATTAGCTAAATATTCATCTAAATCTTGGTCTCCCAAGTCTGACATGGCCGATTCAGAATCCATTTCCGCTAGCTATGGTGCACAATATATATGACTGAAAATCTGAAAAAATACAACATATACCCCTAAACGATTTGTATAGGACTATATGCAACAGAAAACTCTTTATATATTACTATATAAAATGTTTTCCAAAAAAAAATACTTTAACACACAATAAATGCAATTGTATTTTGCTCTCTGAGCAATTAAATATAATAAATGAAGGTGAAGAGACAGATATAGAATTTAGAATAGTTAAGGCTAGAGAAAAGATGTGTAGTTTTATTTGACGTCAGTCAACAAAGACCTGTTCTCTCTTTTTCCACTTTGGAAACTATTATATGCTGCCTCTACTTCTTTCTAATATATATTTGCACTGGAGCTATTACCACTCCTGACAAGGAGTCCCTGTTCGGGCGCCAGTTTAATGGCGAGTGGGGAAATGGGGTACAATAGTTTAGGTTTAGTGTGTAGGGAAGTATTATATTGTATATGCTCTGGGGCTACCCGACAGGTCCTCCTATCTATTGCTCCACCTCCTCTCTTACATAAACGAAATTTCTTTTTACTTACTTTTTGTCTTCTGGCCTTTTCCAACGGCCGGATCCAGGAATGTGGACTCCTTGAAGGCGCACGTCTGTGTGTTAGCTTATGAACCAATCAACCTTTAATAATCCCTATTCTCAGGGTTATTGACACACGCTCACTTACAAATTTGTTTTAATTTTATATAAACTTACAAAAAATTTTTTTTTATTTACAAACGTTGTTATTGGTATGTGAATTACTTAGGCAAGTTCTATCTTAACTATTAGTATTTCCAGATTCTACCTAGTCATGTTTCATCTCAAGTCTCAACTATTCGTTTTCCAGATTTCACAAAATCTGTAATTCCCTTCAATACTTTTCATAAACATCTAACTCCTCTCTCTTACAACTTATTTGGTCTTATCTTATTCCTTGCCTCAGTTTGCGTGCTGTGCCGCATGCGGGAGAAAAGAATGGATAGATATGAGAAGTGGGTTTTTAGGAATTACATGTAATTGTGGGGTTAGTAAGGAAGAAGGAAAGTGAGTGAATTAGGTTTTGACAATTAGGTTTGCTTATCTGTTAAATTCTTTCTCCTCCTTTCTTCAATCAATTCTCTTCTGGTTACTATCCAACCACGCCAGACAAAGTTTGGAAAACAATCACGAACAAAATTCCCGAATTTAAAACCCTGGAAAGAATATACACTGAATTAATGCAATGCAATGTATATGCCTTGCAGGATGAATTGAAATAAAAAAACATTTACTCCTTCAGACTTTCAAAAATTATTTGATTAATGTAATTATTCCCTCAGTTTAGGTATGACTTACTTTTATACTATAATATCCAAAACATGAAGTCTTAATTTATCATATCTTATCATTTTATAACCTTACATTCATTCAGCTTTTATTCAATTAAACAAGTTCCCAATTACCTATTAATGAGGGTTTTGTTGTATATTTCGGTAAATTCCTCTCTACAGTTTCTTGAAGCTGGTTCTACAGTAAGTATAATTCTTGATCTATTGTTATTAATTATTATTTCTCCAGTGATAATTGTCAAAATTTATTCTTCTCATAGATTATATCCTTGACAATTTCCATAACTATTTAGTTTTTATAAGCACTATAAAGAAATGCTACTTAAAAATTACAAACTATTAGGTGTTATATCATTAAAGTCCCTCTCAAATCTGGAATTAGAGTAACAACTGTAGTACCATGAAAATTTCCAACAGAAAAAAAAAAACAACTGTAGTACCATGAAAATTTCCAAAAAAAATATACAATAAAAAATAATTGCGGCAATAATACGAAATTGGGGACCAAGGTCTCTCTTTCAGTGTCACCACCAAATTTCAGATAAATTGTATTGTACAGTCAACATAAATGATGAATAAAATAATATAACATTGGTACCCAACATCGAAAGTCTAAACAAGTATATATATATATATATATATTATAATATATATATATATATTATAATATATATATATATATATATATATATATATATATATATATATTTATTATACTTAATATATAATATATAATATAATTATATATAATATATATATATATTAATAATATATATAATATATTATATATATATTTTCAAAATTATTTGGAATATTTCCCAAACGAGGAAGAACCTATACTAGTGAAGTAATTATCCGGTTATCGGCGGCGGGATACCGATCTGTGAAAAACTGGCCGGATACCGATAGTTGCGGATATCCGGCCCATCCCTAAATATATATATTATATATATATATTATATATATATAATATATATATATATATATATATATTTTGCGAGAGGTTATACTTCTGTTATATATAATATATAATTATATATATATATTATATATATATTATAATATATATATATATATACACAATTTAGAAAACTACAACAAAATGCCGGGCCAAATTAAATTAGACAGTATCCAGAACTCAATTTTATTGTACTCACATTGCTTAAAGGACATCAAGAAAGAAAACAACCTATCATAATATTTATTGTAATTTTATTTTTGCTTAACCCTTTCAGTCCGACTGGGTCACTGGTGACCCATATTTTTTTATCGAAATTTTTGGCTAAAATGTATTGATTTTTACGATTTTTTTTTTAAAAAATATACTAAGTATTGATTTATATCTTAGAATCAATCCAAAATACAAAAAAATTATCAGTATCTTACTGCGGTCGTGGCGAGAGATGGTGTCAGAGACTCGCTCTACAATTTTTAGTTTTTTGGTGAAGTGGTGGTTTGTTGGTGTTTAGTTATTACACAACTTATTTTTTTCTCATTTTTTTTACATTTTTATGTAGTAGAGAGACTAAATAAAAAAAGTTATTCTTGTAACTTTTTGAAAAAAATAAGTATCACCGCCAAAATTGACTCCGTTTTACGTGTTCTTCAGGTGACCCATCAGGACTTAACATCCTAATTCAAATATTACGACCAGTTTGATTATTATTTATTATTATTGATTATTATTATTATTATATATATATATATAATATATTATATAGATTTTTATATATATATATTATATATATATATATTTAGAGTATATTTATATATACTTATTATTAGATAGTATATATATATATATATAATATTATATAATGCAGCAACTTTTTCAAGATGTCAGATTCAAATTTGATTTCTGTATCTCTCCATCTACCCTTCCATACTTCCGGCAGCTTCAACAGGCCATGGAGAGCGCCCTCCGCTTCAAAATCGTGACTAGTTGCCGAAGGTGAAGAAAGCCCTATTTAGGAGGAAGCTAAGCATACGTGATACCATCCGTATCTCAATTTTTCCCTGGTGATGAATTCAAAAAGGATGATCTTCATTTCTCTGATGACGACGAAGACTACTATGGATGGCCAGCTGCATCGGCCATGTCTGATAATGAGGCAGCAAATGCAATATCTTAGAAGTCTTTGATGGCAGACACTTGAGAATGACGAATCCATTTGAGGTTTTTAGCCACACCTTCTCATCCCTGTCCTTTTGCCTTAGTGTTGAAACCCACGATAAGTGTCGCTGGTGGGGGATTCAAAGGAACACAAATATATGG